>ML807255.1:215779-232019 GCA_009831015.1 Picea engelmannii
GAAATCGAGGAGCAAAGCTACAGGAATGTCCAGATAAGTTTGTGTAAATATCTGAAGATGAATATGCTGTAAAATAATTTCTCAGAAACTCATAAATAATACAAAGCCCTCTCTCACTGGTTTTCCCCTTGTGGGTTTTTCCAAGGTCGAAGTTAGACCGAAAATCTTTGTGTCTATATTTTCTGAGTTTTTCATATAGCTGATATTTTATTTCTGCGTTGAAAACAATGTTCAAAATCCTCATGTTTCAGTTCTAAAGTTTATTTTCTGTTAAGTTTTTTCTATGCTGAAACACCGTTGTTTCATATCCTGAAACACAGTGCTGTAACATATGCTGAAACACAGTGCTGTAACATATGCTGAAACATAGTGCTGAGACATATGCTGAAACACCGCTGAGACATATGCTGAAACAGTGTTGTAACATATGCTGAAACACAGTGTTGAGTCATATGCTGAAACACCGCTGTGACATATGCTGAAACAGTGCTATAACATATGCTGAAACAGTGCTGAAACTGAGTTTGGCATTTAAATTTGGCTGAAAAATCAGTGAGACTGAAACTGAGTTGGGGTTTTGAAAAGTTAACACTTTCTACCTTTAAGCGAAGGGGAGGGGGTCCGGAATCGAGGGCGCACCTCTTTAACGATCACGATCAGCGTGACCGGATCAACGGCGCGCAAGGCTATTCTGGACCCCTCCCCCCCCGCCTTTCTCCCTTTAAGCGGAGGGGGGGGTCCGGAATTGAGGGCGCACCTCTCCAACGGCTGTGATCAGAGCGCCCAGATCAATGGTGCACAGGCGATCCAGATCTCTCTTTCCTCTCTGCGTTTAATCAGCGTGGGCCCTTCCCTGTCACGTCATCTCGTGGACCATTCTCCCACCTATCTATCTCCCCTCCTTCCATCCATGAGGTCCCCTCCCCCATCTCATCATCCACTCACTATCTGCCATGCGTCCCGCTCCATTCCTCATCAGCCTCCCATTAATAACAAGCCCATTATATCTCATCCTTTGCTCCCTCTGCCTATTGCCTTCCGCCGTGTGCCTTCCCTTGTCACCGCTCTCACACCTCATCACTTCATATCTCACCCTCGTAGTTGTGGCACCACCACTTTCATTATGTGCCCCATCCTTCGTGCTGGCCTCCACGCCTATTCATCAGGCAGTTCAGTTAATCCAGGTGGCAGCGCGAGGGACTGTCCACGTCCCAAAGGTGCCGAGTTGGTCGGGCCATCCTCAATCCCAATGAAGCAGTTATTGAGGTGGTTGGTGGTGGTTAGACATCGCCTCCGCCATAATGGGAAAGACCGGCGACGAATTAAGAGCACGTCGATTCGCCCACGGAACTGTCAGAAGTTCGATTGCGTCTGCCACAAGTGCACGATCACTCAGAGACTGCAAGAGTAGGTTGTCAGAAGCCATGCAGACGTAAAGTTTTAATGCAACGTCTTGATTTTGTTGTTGTTGTTGTTTTGAGTATATGTAGGCGTTTTCGCCATTTTGGTATCTATCGATGGTTGAGCAAAGCTCCCGGTTGTAAAGTTTTAACAAAGCACTGTTAATCTGATTATGTATGGACTTTTGAGACTTCTTGCCTTATGAATGCCAGTTTCTTTCATGCCTTTGTTTACACTGTGTTAGAGCAACTCGGAATTGGAGGATCCAGTCGAGCTGTAGCTGTTATAGGAGGATGTTTTAATGGATCACTGTAATAGTTGCGCTGTCTCTAATCGGTTCTTGTGATTTTCCCAGCGCTGAGTGATTTGGAATTGGAGGATCCAGTCAAGTCCACTTTCAGTTTCTTGAGACCCTGAACCAAGCGAATCTTACATTCAGAGTCTTTCTTCTGCAAACTGCTGAAAGCTTGTTACCCAAAGTTGTTTGTTCACCTTTCTTACTAAGTCTTCCACCTGTTCATCTTTTAATCAACCCACTGGCTTAAGTTAGGTCAAGACCTCCTTTGTTACTTACGTACCAAACCCAGTCCCCGAGTTAGAGTGATATCTCCCCGAGTCTCTACCCATCTGATCATCTATTAAAACAATCGTGACATAAAACCGATGGGTGTCGGGCTCTGCTCCTGCAAGCAATCCAGGAGTGACTTCCGATGCTAACAGGGGTTTCGAAAGGTGAAGAAGTTGCACCTTGATCGTTAAGGTCGAGAAACACTGGGAGTCGAGGTCTCGTGCGACAGGCGGCAACAACACAGCTCGTAAGCAGAGTACAGCGGAGGAGACAAGTGGTGTGTACACGTCACTTTGGCAGAGTCCACGTAATGTTGACCTTCCGCGTTTCGGGGATTCACAAAGGAGGAGCACGAGGGCTCAACACTCCAACTCGAGAAGTCGCGAGTTGCGAATAGTGCTAGTGTTTATCCTAGCCTACGATTATATGTAGCAGACGCTAGTGAGGAGGGAGCCATACCCGTATCGCATTTCGGATATCGACGTTTGGAGAAAGAGGATTCGAGAGCCTGGACTCTCCAACTCGCGAGTTGCAAAAGGCGCTTGCGCTAAGGCCAGGTTGTGGTCGCTTGGAAGAGGATAAGGGAAGGGATGGTCTGCGCTAGGCCCCGTAGAAATTTAGGGATTCTGTCCCTCGAAGAAAAGACAAAAAAAAAAAAAAAAAACTTAGTTGTCGTAGTGGGTGTGTGACATGAGTATGTAGAACAATAGATATGAACCCAAACAATATCAAATGATAGATCTAAGCATAAATAAATCAATCTGAAGTGAACTACATACCTCTAAAGATTACCTCTGTGTAATGAAGATAAACTTGACACACCTGAGGAATGTTAAGCCACTGATGTTATGCTTGGATAAGTCTAGGACTCATGGATGAACCTCAATGGGTTAGATCTCTATCAATGAGAATGTAGGACAGTTATGCCACCATAGAGAAACCCCACACAAAAGATAACAAACCCCAATCTGAAAATTCTAGAAGCAAACTCTTATCCCAGTCACACACAGTGAACAATCTGCAAGAAGAAAAGGTGTGATAGCAAAGGAGGGAGAAGTTGGAAGTTCCAGATCATAAAAAAAGGTGGATGAATGCCTAAGGTAAAGGTCAAGCAACCCAACAAGGAGGCCGTGTCTATAAAGGGTTCTAGTTCTGTGCAAAGAAAAGGGATGGAAGCCTCAAGAGGGGGTTGAGAGGAGAGGGCAGCAACATAGACACTTGGAAGCAATGATTAGATCAACCCTCAACACACAACAACCTCAACTCAGCTTCTAAATGTACCTGGAAGCAGTAAAGAGTACCCCACAACTCATCAACTCAAAAGGGACTTGGCATCAACAATAACAGGAGGTTGAATCTAAAATGCCAAAGGGAGGCCGCAACACATAGAATAACCTGAGAGCAATCTGCCACACTAAAGGAGAAAAGAGTGAGTGAGTGTAATAAAAATGAGGGAAAGGGTTTATATTTATAGTTTTAGGTTAGGGCTTAGTGTTATAAAAATATAATTAATATAATGACATATTTGTCACATTTGAATATTAATTAATATTTTTATTTTAATCTTATTAAGCCCTAAAAACAAAAATACAAACCCCACTCAAACCCAGACTCAAAAACCAAAGGGTGAAGAACAATCAAGGGGTTAGGAAAGGCAGAGGGTTTTTCTCAGTGGTAACACATGTCCATATAATTCTCAAGGTGACCAATTAACTTTATCATCACTACATAAGGTGTATATCCCACAATGTGGTCATGCTCATCTTTATCATCCTAGGAGAGAGGAAGAGGATCACACACCAACACATCTTGGTATTGCACCAAGATCTTCCTAACCAAAGACCAAGTTACCCCAGAACATATCTGGGGTCTTATCCACCAAGGTACAAGACCAAGGATCAACCCATGCTTTAGGCATGGGTACCTTAGAACACATCCAAGGGCCCTAGACATATCTAGGGACTTATATTGCTTGGTACCAGACCAAGAGCCCCAGTCATCTACTGGGGGCCCTCACAAGGGTCTTTTGCCATGGCTCTAACTGCTTGGTCCCAGACCAAGACCCCCAGGAGTGTATTGGGGGCCCTAGTCCAAGACTAGGGTCGTATGCCATCCTCTAGGGAGAATGGCTCTTGTAGCTGTATTAAATTCAACACTCCCTCTCAGCAAGAGAGGCATTCTCATCAACACCAAGCTTGTCATGAAAGTACACAAACTTTGTCAAGGACAATGGCTTGGTCAAAATATATGTCATTTGTTTTTCCGTCAGAACATACTGAATACTGAGAATGTTCTTATGCACCATGTCCAGGACATAGTGATATATGAAACATACAAGTGTCAAGACTCTTGATATCTGCCTGATTGATTTCATTCTCAATTTATCTTTCATAGCAATTCAAAACTTTCCAAGGAATTTCTTGGATGGAATGCATACATGAAATGACATAACGTGTGCATGTCTTTGCAGCGATTAAATTTACAGTTTACATGTAGGTTGCATTTTATACTTCAGATAAGATATTTAGGGTATTGTTTTCAAAAGCAATTACACAATATGAAGTTTTATAAGTCATGAGGGAATTTCATAGATCCTACAAATAACAACATCCTAGCCGGATTATTGTGGTTTGTTCACATCTCTGAGCAATGGAGGCCTTAACCAAGTTTAGATCTGTTCGCAGAGTCTTGGAAAGACATTACAGGCTAGGTTGTGCATAGATCTTTTACCAGTCTTGTTTTTGAAATGTTTTTTATGAGGTAAAGATAGACCGCCCTACTTGTTGTCATACACTTTGGAAGCTACTAATGGTAGCAGGCTACAATTTAAAGAATGTGTCTTGAGCCCAAGGTAAGACCAAATACATTATTTCACTGAATTTGAAATAAGTATGTTACTACTAATAACAACAAGAAGAGTTGTGACTATCCCTCTGTCAGAATCATTTTTGTATGACCAAGGAAGTTGTGATCTCATCATATATACTTGTTGATGTTAGCTAGTTCATTTCTTGGTTAAGGAATCCAACAAATTATCGTGGTTGTTGGAGTATTTTTTCCTCGTTTTAGGAACCCTTCAAATATCTATTTTAATCAAGAGTCCTTAGATTGTAATTGAGCCATTACTCTTGGCACAGGAGCTAAATAAGTTTGACTCATCTTTTCCATATTAAAATTAGTATTGGCACCAAGAACATCTTGAAGAGATACGACACCAGATCAGGATCAGAGGGTGTCAGCTTGCACATGCAGGGAGGCAGACATTTTTATGAGACTCAGAGGGAGCAATGCCTGCATATGAGTTAGACCATGACCTAAAATTGATATGGAAGCTTAGTAGAGTCAAAGGATACTATCGAGTTTCTTTTAGAAAAAATTCTTATTAAAAAAAAATCAGTTTGGTGTCGCAAAATGCTAAAGGAAGTTGAATAACATTCATCACCTAAGGGCACTTTTAAAGAAACAAAGAAACCAGATAAGTACTTCGGCCTTATAGATAAATTGAATTCTATGATTGATTCAGAACCTTTCACATTTGAAGAAGCCTCAAATCATTCAAGTGTGGAAAGATTCTATGATAGAATAATATAAAGAATGATGTATGGGCAGTGGTTCCAAGACCTAGTGGCAAATCAGTGGTAATCTCCAAATGGCCTTATAAGATAAATCCTACAGCAGATGGAAGTATTAAGGTTAAATTTGTGACTCGTGACTTCTCTTAGAAAGAAGGGATTATCTATGACAAGATCCTTACTTCCATCAAAATCTTTATCTCTCTTGTCGTAGCTTTTTATTTGAAACTTCACCAGATAGATGTTAAGACTATTTTTCTTAATAGTAAAGCTGAGCAAGAGGCTATCCATGGGAAAGAATCCCATAGATTGTTACGAGCTCTGATAGCTTGGTATGAAAGTATTGACAATCTCTCCACAGAGTCTTGGGTTCACCAAGAGCATTACAGATCTCAATCTTTATATAAAGATTGTACAAATTCATCCTGTTATCTTAGGATGATCTATTCCTTACAGGAAAGTTTTTTTTCTATATAGCTCAGACTAAGAGGGAGTTTTTCAACAAAAGTTGAAATGAAAGACTTGGTTATTTTGCATTGCTTAGAGGTGTGGCAGAAACCAGGTGAGATGTTTCTCTCACAAGAGAAAGTATGCAGTTGATATGCTCTGCAGACTTGGCATGTTGGACTGCAAGTCCATATCCACATCGATGTTTTACAAACGAAAGAAGTTACGATATTAAGCTACAGTTTCAGATACGGAAGACCACCTTGGGTTCTTGATGTATCTTATACACACCAAACCATATATTTATCATGCAATAAATGCCCTCAACAAGTTCATGTGTGAATCGAAGCATATACATTTGGTTTTTGTTAAGCATATTCTGATATATGTTCAAGGAACTATAGCCTATGGTCTCAGATACACTTCCAGTGGAGGTATAATGCTTCATGAATTTACAGATTCAGATTGGATGGGCAGTGCAGTGGATCAAAATAGCACTTCTGGATATTACTTCAGTTTTGGTTCAGCAATGATTTCCTGGTCCAGCAGGAAACAGGGCTCCATAGCCCAGAGCACTGCAGAAGCAAAATACATTGTTGCAACTATTGTTAGCAGAGAGGCAATGTGGCTTAGGAAGCTACTTTCAGACTTGTTTAGTGAAGAGCTAGAACCCACAGTCATTCACTGTGACAACCAGAGTTGTATAAAGTTCTCTGATAATCTGGTGTTTCACAACAGATCGAAGCACATTGAGATGAGATATCACTATGTCTGAGACATGGTGCATAAGAACATCCTCAGTATTCAGTATGTTCCGACAGTAGAACAAACGACATATATTTCTACCAAGCCACTATCCTTGACAAAGTTTGTGTACTTTCGTGACAAGCTTAGTGTTGCTGAGACGGAGTGTTGAATTTAATGCAGCTACAAGAGCCATTCTCCCAGGAGGATGGCATAAGACCCTAGTTGTGGACTAGGGCCCCTAGTACACTCATGGGGTTCTTGGTCTGGGACCAAGCAGTTAGAGCCATGGAAAAAGACCCTTGTGAGGGCCCCCAATAGATGATTGGGGTTCTTGGTCTAGGACCTAGCAGTATAAGTCCCTAGATATGTCTAGGGCCCTATACTTCTTGGTCTCAGACCAAGAACCCCAGTCATCTACTGGGAGCCTGTTATCACACAGTTTGTATCTAGGTCAAAAGGCTAGAGGATAGAGGCCAAAATGACGTAACAGGAACCTACCCCACCCAATGTCACCACAATGGGGAGGTTCTTTATATTCAGGGAGGTTAGCCCAAGGGAGACGTCCCCAGTAACCTGGGGTTTTGAAGAGGCCAAAGTATAAAGGTCAAAGTAAAAGTTCCTCCTCACAGGTTACCACCAAGGTCAGATAGTCCGGCTAATCAGCCAATAATGAAGTGTAGCCCCAAATGAGAACACCTGCCCGAGACAAGACAATAGCAAAACAATACATGCAGGCTATAATTCAATGGGTTAGTAATTCATATAACTATCTGATATCAATAGATTAGCAATAATAACTATAGATATCAATGAGATCAACATTTATCAATATAGCAGTGGAAAATATCAATTCATCAATAAATATTGAGATGATGTAGCCAACAAAGTATTTAATCAATCCTTTACTCAATAAATGCTCTTAACCATCATCTAATTGCTTATCAACAAAAAGTGTTGCGTCAAGATGGAATAACCAAGTATGACATCAGCCTTGCTAGGGTTAGTTAGTTAGTTAGGGTTTCAAATTATAAAAGTTTTGAGGGTTGTTTGAGCACTATCACTTCAACATTGTGGATCTAAGATCAGTGCCTAGGGGTAAATGGAGTCAATTAAAGAGAGGACGCAAAGTTTAAGGGATAAAAGGCTAAGGACGAGAGGGAAGGGTTCTAAGGTGTTTCAATGGCAAGGCCCTAAAATCAAAACCCTAGGGGAAAGAGGCTCACTCTGGTGTTGCTTAAGCAAGGCCTCGTGCTCTTTCCTCCTTCCTTAGGTCAAAATTTGGAAAAACCGCTAGCATAAAGGATAAGTCAAGACAAGAGAGTAAGGTGAGGGAGAGTGTTGCAATGGAAAGGCCCTATCACCAAACCCTAGAAGCAAGATGACCCTAGGTGTAGATAACCTAGGCCTGGGATGTCTCCTCCTTCTTAAGTTTTAAAAGCACAGCTAACACAAGGGAAGAAGTGAAAAGAGTGTAGCAAAGGCTAGGCTCTTCCTTCCTTCTTCAATGGCTAAATATTTCTCTTTTAGGGGACATGAAACAAGGACCTACTTGTGTGCTTGTCACCTAGGGTTTTAAATCAGCAAAGTTTATAAATAAATGCAAGAGTACAAGCCTACAACCATTCAATTAAGAAGTTTTGCAGAAAAAACACTTACATATCATGAAGAAATAGCAATGCAAACCCTAGTTGTAAACCTTCCTTCAAGAGAAATGCCAAAAATGCCAAGAGAATCCTTCCTTCAACAAGTGTGCCTCACTTAAAAGATGAAATACCCCAACAAGGGCGCAAAAAATCAGATCTCACAAGAGAGTGAGTTGTGTCTTATGTCAAAATGAGGGAAAAACTCCTCAATATATATTGTATCATGACCTTTAATTAAATTTAGGTCATTAAAAATAGCCGACAAGGCTACAAACCAAAATTATATTGTTTTTACATTAAATTGTCAAATCAAATCCCTAACTGAGCATAAGCAAGACGACAATCCCTACTGAGGGAGACGTTAGCCCCTTTTAGGGAAAAATGCAGCACAAAATGACAAACATTGGCCCTCTTTAGGCCTCCCAATCATGCCACATGTGTCAGTTGCCCTGTCAAACTGCCACACGCTCAAGGTGACATCAATGGCTCCTAGGTGACATCTTGGGCCATCAAAGGGAAACATTCCACTGGAAGTGGGTCAACCCCCCTAGGCTGGGCTCAATCAAAGTGTCCTTGATGGAACGTCCTTCTTCTTCTCATGTGGAAAAGCCTGGTCAAACAGTGTCTTGTCTCTGCCCCTGATGGGGTCCCAGCAACCATCTGATGGGCTCTTCAACCCCATGGAAGTCCGAACTAATCATCTCCCCATGTGTATCGGTCCAACTGGTACCTGTCCGTCGGGCATGGTCCTGCACATCAAAAACTTCGCCCTCCATGGGCTCATTAGTCACAGGGATCATAGCAATGTTAATCACATATCATCATTAATGTTATCAAACATATGCATAAAGACCCTGATATATCATTCAATAGCTCAAAGATATTACAAAGACCTACAATACAAAGCCGAAGAAAAAGACAAAACACCCTATTGGGCTAGTATCCATAAGGAAAGGAAAGTCTCCAAGGGGTATCATCCAAGCCATGTAAAATGAGATGATGTGGTCATGGGATGTCCAGACATACAGGTAGAGTGAGAGACAGGGATGTATGGTATTACCTGTGGGTGCCTTTGTAGAAGGAGAGTTGTACCTGTCATGGATGCAATTTTTTCCAAGCCCTTTATTGTCTTTATTATTTTCTTTTCTTTGTTTGTTTTTTCTTTTTTTATTTCAAGGACTAACTAGAGGACACTGCCTTGGTGTGGTGACCAGAGCTGACAGTGTTACCCACAAGCACTTTCACGGAGATGATAAGGTTGGCTCGTGATGAGACCCCATTTCCCTTGGCCATGCAACCAAAGGTCACTGCCCTGGTGTGGTAACTAGATAGTGGCAATGTCATGTTGTTAAGTACCCATGAACATAATAGGCTGGCTCATGATGAGACCCCTTATCCTCTTGGCTAGGTCTTGTTTTTGTTATTTTTTTGGGTCCCTCTTATTTCTTGTTGAGAGGCCTTTTATTGCCTTCTCGGGGATCCCTGGGAGAGGCATCTCTAGGTGTCATTCTTTATGGCTTTTATCTTTTACCAGCTGCTTGTACCTTCTAGGCCTTTAGCCCCTTCTTCCCACGAGATAAGGTGCAACCCCACAAACAGATCATCCTAATGCCCAGACTAGAGGAATGGGACAGATGAGCGGGAGATAAGATGAAAAGTGATGATATGATGGGAGCGGATGATGGCTCTTCAAAAATCCTCCCGGTGGCAAACCAAAACCTATGGGTACAGGCTTGCTAGGACACCCTGTCAATCTCCCCAACCATGGTCAAGTGGGTTAATGAAAGATCCAAGCAGTTGTCAGAAATAAAAGGAGTAAGATGCATATATCTAAAGGTTATAATGATCAAAAGTGACACATACCATGATACCTGGACCAATTGCCTCATGGAGCAAGAGTCTTCTCCGATGCAAGTCCAAGACGAAGGTGATGGATGCTGCTATTGTTGACAAGACGAGTCTGATGAAAGAGTAGAAAGATGGGCCCTCCAGGGCCATGCTCAGGTCAATCCTGCTCTCGGTACTCCATGTCTAGGACCTATGGGCCTAGAGATATGATCTTCTAGTTATCCCATGAAATCAGGGATAACATCTGGCTTCAACTCGGGGACATGTGCTCACCGTAGAGCACATGAGAACCTCAGCATCTCTGGCATAACCTGCAAACCTGCTCAACTCGATAGGGGCATCAGTAACAAAAATGGGGTGGTATTTCCACCCCGCATATATAGACATATATATATAACTGAAATAAAACAATCAATATGCAAGTGTGGAAGCAAACTAACATGAAATGCAAATGGTATAATACACGAAGAATACCTACTTACCTGCACTTACCTGTGGAGTCAAGTCTCTGAGGGGTAGTAACGCTTGAAATGTAAAGCGTTTACTGGCAGCTTTAGGATTTCTCCTTCCATGGTCTCTAAGTTGAAAGAATTTGTACCTGCTCAACTCATGATTTTATAAGGGCCTCCCCATAGGCTGTCGAATTTTTTGTGCATACCAGGTTTTTCCTTTCTCTTATCCCACAGTAGCACAAGATCTCCTTTGGCGAAGTTTCTTTCCTTGGCTTTATGATCAAAGGTGTTCTTTATCTTTTCTTTATTTCTCGTCATTTGACCCAAGGCACTTCTCTTCGTCTCATCTAGCTCTATCAACTGATTGATCCTTCCTTGGATTGCTTCTGCATATGTGGTGTATTGTTGAGAAAAACGAAGGATAGGGATCTGGAGGTTCATAGGAAGCTTTACTTCAAGTCCATATACTAGCTCAAAAGGAGTTTTTCCTGTGGAAGTTTTTGTCGTTATTCGGTCTGCCCATACTGCGTATTTTATTTTGCTATCCCATGACTTTTTATTCTCTCCAACAACCTTCTTTAGAATATTCATGAGGTTCTTATTGGTTGATTCTGCTAATCCGTTTCCTTGTGGGTAGTAGTTGGAGGAATGGGATAGGGTAATGCCATATTTGAAACAAAATTCTACCAGGGCATAAGAGCTGAAAGCTTTGGCATTATCTGTAGTGATCTTGGAAGGGGCACTGAACCTAGTTATGATTCGGTCTTCAAAGAAATTCATGACTACTTCCTCGGTGGCCTTTTTTGTAGGAATAGATTCGACCCCTCTGGTGAAATAGTTTGTAGTTTTTAGGATCCACCGATAGCCATTAATTGAATTGTCTTTGAATTCACCAACAAAATCCAAACCCCATTGCTGAAAGGGTGCCTCTACTACCACCGGTTTCAAGGGTTGTGCTGGAAGTTTCGGTTTGCCGGAGAAGTACTGGCAAGGTTGGCAAGATCGGACGTGTTGGTAAGTGTCTGAAAAAAGCGTTGGCCAATAATAGCCGGCCCTAAAAATCTTATGGGCAGTAGTATGAGCAGCAAAATGTCCACCACAATGCCCAGAGTGCAATTCTTCCAGTATCTTCTTTGCCTCTTCCTTGTTCATACATCGAAGTATAACACCATCAGGATTTTTCCACCCAAGTCCATTTTCAGTCAAGCAGTATTTCATAACTCTCAATCTCAAATCCCTTCTCTTGTAGTCCACTAAGTGATCAGGGCAAGACAAGTTCTTTAGATAATAAACGATATCGGAATACCACTCACCATGTTCTAGTTCACTAATCATTACATTTACTTGCTCATTCTCACCCATTTGTATGGCTTCTTGGTTGCTCTCGATTAGCATTTGGGCTAAACCTTGTCCCTTTATTATCTTGGAGGGTTTTATTTCTAAGTCATACTCCTGGATTTTGGAAACCCACTTCCCTCGAGTACCCATGCAGAGTTGTTGTGATAAGACGTCCTCCACAGCTAGGTATGGGACATAAGCCTTGATTTTATTGTAACCGATGTAGTTCCTGAAGTGTTTGAGGGACTTGACCAAGGCATAGGCTTGTTTCTCTGTGATGGAGTAGTTTAACTCTAAGTCTCTTAGGACTTTGCTCATAAAGGACACAGGGTGTTCATAGTTATCATCATATTTTTGCATCAGGACACCTGCAATAGTATCCTGGGATGCAAACGAGAATATTATGTAATCCCGTGAGAAATCAGGACTAATCAAGACGGGGGCTTGGGAGATAGCATTTTTTATGTCTTCAAAGGATTTGTTGGTCTCATCTCCCCACCTGAAAGCAACATCCTTTTTTAGGAAAGCACTCAAAGGTTTTATCCTCTCGGCAAAATTTGGTACAAATCTACGGATGAAGTTGATTTTTTCGAGAAAAGATTGCAAAGTTTTTATGTTGGCTGGAGGGCAAACATCCTTTATCGACTGGACTCTTTTAGGATCAATGGAGACTCCTCCTTGTAAGGCCACGTGTCCTAACAGCTTTCCTTCGTCAATCCCAAAGACATATTTCTTGGGATTCAGTGAGATACCATACCTTCTACATCGCTCAAAAACAATCCTAAGGTGAGAGAGATGGTCTTTCCTATCCTTGGACACGACTGTAAGGTCATCTTGGTAAATTTCTATGATTTTTTGTATGAGGTCTCTGAAGGAAAAGTCCATTGCTCTCTGAAAGGTGGCACCAGCGTTCATAAGACCAAACGGCATCCTTAAGTACATAAAAGTTCCCCAAGGTGTAGTGAATGCAGTTTTGAGTTGGTCTTCTCTTTTGAATAAGACTTGGTTGTATCCTGAGAACCCATCTAGCATAGACATCATCCCTGCCCCTGTAACCCACTAAAGAAAATGTTCCATGTTTAGGAGGGGATAATTATCCTTTAATGACAATTGGTTGAGTTTGCGGAAATCAACACACAGGCGGATGTCACCATTTTTCTTCCGAACAACCACCAAGTTTGACATCCAAGAAGAATACCTGATAGGGGCTATGATACCAGCATCAACCATTTTTTGGAGTTCCTTTTGTATTTGGCTTGCCAACTTTGGGTTGATATGCCTCAGCTTTTGTCGAAATGGCTTGGCCCCTTCTACCAAGGGTATGGTGTGTTGGATGACATCCCCCCTATAGGCTTTCAAATCATCATAGTTCCAAGCAAAGGTATCTCTGAATTCTCTGATGAGTGCTAGTATTTCCTTTCTTTCTTTCTCGATGGTGCCCTTTCCTATTTTGACCATCCTTGGGTCCATCTATGTATTGATATTGAATTCTAGGGCTTCTTTAGCTTGCTTGTTGGCTCTCTTTCCCTTAAAAACATCATGCCTGTCAAAAAGGTTTTCCAAGGGAATACAACCCTTCGGCAAGGTGTTGCTTTGCAAGTTAATGACTTCCAGATCCATAGAATCGGCTAGGAAAGAAACTTGCGAATCGGTAAACTCTTTGTTGTTCTCCATGAATCTGATAATTTGATCATCATCCTCGAAAACCTGCCAATGTTCCAAATTGTCGGGAACAAAAGGCCTAAAAAGAACCTCCATCTTGCATAGGTGGTGAAAAGGTCCTTCACATGGTTGTAAAGTAGAAGCAGAGACAGCCAAAGCATCAGCGACGTGGTTTTCTTCTCAAGGAATGGCTTCAATTGACACTTTTCTGAAGGATTTTGAAAGGGTTTGAGCCACATCTCGATATTTTTTCAACTTTTCATTTTTAGTGGCAAATCTCATCAAAACTTGCAACACTGTGAGGTCTAAGTCCCCTTTCACTTATAGGATTGTAACACCTTTGTCCATTGCTAAATTGAGACCTAGAACCAAGGCTTCATACTCGGAAATATTGTTGGTGCAACGGAATTCGAGCCTATATGAATGGTAAAAGACTTCACCGGAAGGGGCTATCAAAACTACTCCAGTGTCTGATCCAGAGCTTGAGTGTGATCCATCGAATTCTAAGGTCCAAATTCCTTCGGTTTCTTCAACGACATCCACATCTAAATTCCCTTCTTGGATGAACCAATTATTAAGGTCGATATCGATGCATAAGAGTTGGTCACTTGGCTCATTAGAGGTTTCAACCGGGGAGCCAACAAGAGGCTCATTGTAGATGGTGAAGAAACCCCCTTCGGGATGAGGGATGGTTGCTTTGGACTATTGTTTATGAATACTTCCATTTAAATGCTCTACGAGATATTTGTGAAGAATGATCCCCAAATTATTCATAGCATCTATGATGACCATGTTTATCAAGAAAGGAGCATTGGGGCAGGAGTCAAAGGCCACCTCCAGGTTATTAATGACCCCCTTTGCAAAATCTCCTCAGGTATTTGTTTGCGAGAGGCTCAGACCTAATTGATACATAACTTCTTCAGTCGTCATGTTGGTTGTGGCACTTGGGTGCAGGAGACAATTGCGGAGGAGGGAATCTTTGACTCGGAGAGTGACATAAAAAGGTGTGAACAAACTTTGGAAACAAGGTGTCCCACTTGGTGGATAAAAAGAGAGAAATCTTCTAAAGGATTCTGCTCAACGTTTTCAGGTAAGGTAACTTCAACTTCATCCTCAGGATGGGTCCTTTTCAAAGGGGGTTCTTGGGAAGGGATAATACTTTCATGAGCAAGGCTCCATTTTCTCTTAGTGGGAGCAAGTTCGACCTAGAGGATCCTTGGAGGTTCAGGTTCCACAATAGGCTCATTACCAGGATCCCATAGTTCACAATTTTGTGAAAGATCCCTCTGATGAATGTAATCTTCAAAATCAAGGTTCATTTCAATCTGAAAGGCCAGGTCTTGTGCTTCCTCTAAAGTTGTTGGTGACCGGTCCTTGATGTTGAATTGCAAGGTTCCTTCCAAGGAGGACAAGAAATGATCGATGATG
Source organism: Picea engelmannii (assembly GCA_009831015.1). Taxonomy (NCBI): domain Eukaryota; kingdom Viridiplantae; phylum Streptophyta; class Pinopsida; order Pinales; family Pinaceae; genus Picea; species Picea engelmannii. The sequence goes on from ML807255.1 coordinate 230,886, forward strand.
GCTTGCTCTGAGGCCACCTTTGATCAGACCCTTTTGAGGAGAAGGTTGAACCTATAACTGAAATCTCTGACACTCTCACATGATCTTTTGCAAATGCTAAGGTATTGGGAAAAAGAGTCCTGTGAATGCTCACTATCACACCACCTTATTTTAAAGGCCTTTTGTAGTTCTTCAGGGTTTTTTATGCTTCCTTTAGGGAACCTATCAATCCAAACTTTAGCATCCTCTACAAGGGAACTCGCAAAGAGCCTCATGAAGACATCAGGGTGATCTTGACCAACCAAATGAAAATCAAAACTATCGCAAAACTAGGTCCAATGTGAGTTTCCAGGGATACCCTTTCCTGAGAAAAATGGTAGCCAAGAATTTGCATCCTTGGGTAAGTCATGCAACCCTCCTTGGATGTTACTTAGGTCGAAACAGCGAAAACTCTCTGAGTAAGACCATTTGTGAGGATTAAGATTAATCGGGGGGGCAGAACTTGTCAGGGTGACAGTGGCCACAGTAGAGGGATTTGAGTATTGCCGCCCACTACAGGTCGTCATTGGTGGAGTCGCCAGATAATTTACTTGAAACTATCAAAGAAAAGGGAAAAACACCCGAGTGGAGTCGCCAGGTTAGCTTGTAAGAAAAGGTCTTTGAGGCAAGGCTTACCGAAAAGGTTTGTCGTTTGAGGAGAATTGACTCAGTGTTCCCCGACAACGATGCCAAAATGTTATCGCACAGTTTGTAGCTAGGTCAAAAGGATAGAGGATAGAGGCCAAACTGGCATAACAGGAACCTACCCCACCCAATGTCACCACAATGGGGAGGTTCTTTCTATTTAGGGAGGTTAGCCCAGGGGAGATGTCCCCGGTAACCTGGGGTTTTGAAGAGGCCAAAGTATAAAGGTCAAAGTAAAATTTCCTCCTCACAGGTTACCACCAAGGTCAGATAGTCCGATTAATCAACCAATAATGAAGTGTAGCCCCAAATGAGAACACCTGCCCGAGACAAGACAATAGCAAAACAATATATGCAGGCTATAATTCAATGGGTTAGTACTTCATATAACTATCTGATATCAATAGATTAGCAATTATAACTATAGATATCAATGAGATCAACGTTTATCAATATAGCAGTGGAAAATAT
>ML807255.1:232069-261933 GCA_009831015.1 Picea engelmannii
TTTAATCAATCCTTTACTCAATAAATGCTCTTAACCATCATCTAATTGCTTATCAACAAAAAGTGTTGCGTCAAGATGGAATAACCAAGTATGAAGTCAGCCTTATTAGGGTTAGTTAGTTAGTTAGGGTTTCAAATTATAAAAGTTTTAAGGGTTGTTTGAGCACTATCACTTCAACATTGTGGATCTAAGATCAGTGCCTAGGGGTAAATGGAGTCAATTAAAGAGAGGACGCAAAGTTGAAGGGATAAAAGGCTAAGGATGAGAGGGAAGGGTTCTAAGGTGCTGCAATGGCAGGGCCCTAGAATCAAAACCCTAGGTGAAAGAGGCTCACTCTGGTGTTGCTTAAGCAAGGCCTTGTGCTCTTTCCTCCTTCCTTAGGTCAAAATTTGGCAAACGGCTAGCATAAGGGATGAGGGAGAGTGTTGCAATGGCAAGGCCCTATCACCAAACCCTAGAAGCAGGACAGCCCTAGGTGTAGATAACCTAGGCCTGGGACGTCTCCTCCTTCTTAACTTTTAAAAGCACAGCTAGCACAAGGGAAGAAGTGAAAAGAGTGTAGCAAAGGCTAGGATCTTCCTTCCTTCTTCAATGGTTGAATGTTTCTCTTTTAGGGGACATGAAACAAGGACCTACTTGTGTGCTTGTCACCTATGGTTTTAAATCAGCAAAGTTTATAAATAAATGCAAGAGTACAAGCTTACAACCATTCAATTAAGAAGTTTTGCAGAAAAAACACTTACATATCATGAAGAAATAGCAATGCAAACCCTAGTTGTAAACCTTCCTTCAAGAGAAATGCCAAAAATGCCAAGAGAATCCTTCCTTCAACAAGTGCGCCTCACTTAAAAGATGAAATACCCCAACAAGGGCGCAAAAAATCAGATCTCACAAGAGAGTGAGTTGTGTCTTATGTCAAAATGAGGGGAAAACTCCTCAATATATATTGTATCATGACCTTTAATTAAATTTATGTCGTTAAAAATAGCCGACAAGGCTACAAACCAAAATTATATTGTTTTTACATTAAATAGTCAAATCAAAGCCCTAACTGAGCATAAGCAAGATGTCAAGCCCTACTGAGGGAGATGTTAGCCCCTTTTAGGGCAAAATGCAGCACAAAATGACAAACATTGGCCCTCTTTGGGCCTCCCAATCATGTCACACGTGCCAGCTGCCCTGTCAAACTGCTACACGCTCAAGGTGACGTCAATGGCTCCTAGGTGACATCCTGGGCCATCAAAGGGAAACGTTCCACTGGAAGTGGGTCAACCCCCCTGGGTTGGGCTCAGCCAAAGTGTCTCTGATGGAACATCCTTCTTCTCATGTGAAAAATCTCGATCAAACATTGTCCTGTCTCCGCCCCTGATGGGGTCCCAGCAACCATCTGATGGGCTCTTCAGCCCCATGGAGGTTCGAACTAATCATCTCCCCATGTGTACCAGTCCATCTGGTACCTGTCCGTCGGGCATGATCTTGCACATCAAAAACTTCGCCCTCCATGGGCTCATTAGTCACAGGGATCATAGCAATGTTAATCATGTCTCATGATTAATATTATCAAACATATGCATAAAGACCCTAATATATCATTCAATCGCTGAAAGATATTACAAAGACCTACAATACAAAGTTGAAGAAAAAGACAAAACACCCTATTGGGCTAGTATCCATAAGGAAAGGAAAGTCTCGAAGGGGTATCATCCAAGCCATGTAAAACGAGGTGATGTGGTCAAGGGATGTTGAGACATATGGGTAGAGTGAGAGACAGGGATGCATGGTATTACCTGTGGGTGCCTTTGTAGAAGGCGAGTTGTACCCGTCATGGATGCAATTTTTTCCAAGCCCTTTATTGCCTTTATTCTTTTCTTTTATTTGTTTGTTTTTTATTTTTTTTATTTCAAGGACTAACTAGAGGACACTGCCTTGGCGTGGTGACCAGAGCTGATAGTGTTACCCACAAGCACTTTCACAAAGATGATAAGGTTGGCTCGTGATGAGACCCCCTTTCCCTTGGCCATGCAACCAAAGGTCACTGCCCTGACGTGGTAACCAGATAGTGGCAATGTCATACTATTAGGTACCCATGAACATAATAGGTTGGCTCATGATGAGACCCCCTATCCTCTTGGCTAGGTCTTGTTTTTGTTATTTTTCTTCAGGTCCCTCTTATTTCTTGCTGAGAGGCATTTTATTGCCTTCTCGGGGATCCTTGGGCGAGGCATCTCTAGGTTTCATTCTTTATGGCTTTTATCTTTTACCAGCTGCTTTTACCTTATGGGCCTTTAGCCCCTTCTTCCCACGAGATAAGGTGCAACCCCACAAATAGATCATCATAATGCTCGGGCTAGGGGAACGGGACAGATGAGTGGGAGATAAGATGAAAAGTGATGATATGATGGGAGCGGACGATGGCTCTTCAGAAATCCTCCCGGTGGAAAACCAAAACCTATGGGTACAGGCTTGCTAGGACACCCTGTCAATCCCCCCAACCATGGTCAAGTGGGTTAATGCAAGATCCAAGCAGTTGTCAAAAATAAAAAGAGTAAGATGCATATATCTAAAGGTTATAATGATCAAAAGAGACACATACCATGATACCTGGACCAATTACCTCATGGAGCAAGAGTCTTCTCCGATGCAAGTCTTAGCTGAAGGTGATGGACACTGCTACTGCTGACAAGACGAGTCTGATGAAAGAGAAGAAAGATGGGCCCTCCAGGGCAATGCTTAGGTTAATCCTGCTCTCAGTACTCCATGTCTAGGACTTGTGGGCCTCGAGACATGATCTCCTAGTTATCTCATGAAATCGGGGATAACAAGGCCCTCGCAAGGGTCTTTTGCATGGCTCTAACTACTTGCCCTCACAAGGGTCTTTTACCATGGCCCTAACTACTTGGTCCCAAGACCAAGAATCCCAGGAGTGTACTGGGGCCCTAGTCCACAACTAGGGTCTTATGCCATCCTCTAGGGAGAATGGATCTTGCAGCTGCATTAAATTCAACATTCATAAATCACTTTATTAATTTAATAACCATTTTTACTCCAAAAAGTGATCAATTTGCCCTTATAACTTCTCTTTCCACTGAAAGTCACTTTTAATCATTCTATCCTATAGATATTTTCATCGTGATTCCAACGAGCTATTACACTAAGGTGTTCCTCCAAGAAACAAGCTCCAATTAGTACATTTAATGTAATTAATTAAAATATGCTCAATAATAACCCAAAATTACAAAAATCATCAAAATGCAACGAAACCAAGGACAAGTTGTGTGGAATGGATCTTGATGATTAAATGTGATGAATAATGTGAGTTGGACCCCATACAACTCCTCAAAATTGTCTGAGCTCACTATCACTCCCAATTGGCTGCTCTGGCAGGCATACCAAACTGTAACATAAGGGAATCCAAAATTGGGGACATTACACAAGCACGGATGATCATATTGCAGATCAGGATGAGGAGCAGCAGGCTCCTCCAGTGCAGGACACTCCTTCTAGTACTAGGAAGAAGACCAGATGGGAAGAGAAGACCTTGAGAGAGGCACGTGAGTATGTGGGTGCTCCTAGGACATCAATCAGAGAAAGTAGAGCACCATAGACATTTTCCAATTATATGGCTTTGATGAGTGAGCTATTGGAGATCGAGCCTTCTAACATTGAGGAGGCATTACAACAATAGGTGTGGAGAGATGCCATGGTGGAAGAGTATGCTTCCATCAAGAAGAATGATGTATGGGAGGTGGTGCCCTAGCCAGAGGAGAAATCAGTGATTGGCTCCAGATGGATCTATAAGATCAAGCACGTTGTGGATGGTAGTGTGGAGAAATTCAAAGCTCACTTTGTGGCTAAGGGATTCTCTCAGAAGGAGGGAATCGACTATGATGAGACATTCGCACCAATTCTGAGATACACTTCGATCAAGGCCATGATCTTGATTGTAGCAGAGATGGGGTGGAAGATCCACCAGATGGACGAGAAGATGACCTTCCTTAATGGCATTATTGAGGAGGAGGTGTACATCGAGCAACCGAACGATTTTGAGGCGCATGAGAGGGATTCCCATGTGTGTAAATTAAGGAGACCCTTGTATGGGCTCAAGCAGACTCCCAAAGCATGGTACTCATAGATTGATGGCTACTTATAGGGGATGGGCTTCACCAAGATTGAGGCGGGCTCCAACCTCTACTACATCATAGTTGGAGGTGATCCGCTCATTCTTGTGATGTATGTGGACAACTTTTTTCTTACAAGTTCAAAGAGGCTCATTGTAGAGTGCAAGAAGGATCTCGCTTCAGAGTATGAGATGAAATATTTGGGATTGATGCACTACTTTCTGGGGTTAGAGGTGTGGCAACACGATGGTCAGACATTCCTTGGACAGGGGACATATGTGGTGGAGATCCTGAAGAGATTCGAGATGTTGGACTGCAGGCCTATGTCTATGCATATGGTGACCAACTGGAAGAAGCTATATGATTCCAGATCAGAGACAGTGGACCCCACTCTTTACAGGGAGTTGATTGGTTCTCTAATGTATCTGGTCAACACTAGACCATATATATGCTTTGTGGTGACCACACTCAATCAGTTTATGATTGAGTCGATGAGGTTACACTAGGTGGCAATGAAGCATGTTCTGAGATATCTGCATGGCATGGTCGAGTATGGTTTGAGTTACATCTAGGGAGATGGGGTGAAGTTGACATGTTTTATAGATGCAGATTGGGCAGAGAGCACAGTGGACAGGAAGCGTACTTCAGGTTCTTGTTTCGTCTTGGGATTAGAATTTGTTTCATGGTTCAACAGGAAGTAGAAGTCAATGGCATTGAGCTCTGTTGACGTTGTTGAAGCAGAGTACATGGCAGCTAGCTTAGCAGCATGTGAGGCCATTTGGCTTCATAAACTGCTCATTGGTTTGCTTGGTCAGGGGTTGGATGTGACGCCCATTGTTTCATGACAAATCCAAACACACATAGATCAGATTTCACTTAATCGACGATTGTGTGCAGAAGGGGACACTGAAGCTACAATATGTGCCTATAGGAGAGCATGTGGCAGAAATTCACATAAAGGCCTTGAAGAAAGGCAATTTTGTCTTCTTCATGGACAAGTTGGAAGTGGTGCAGAACACCTTCCTCGCTAAGAGGGAGTGTTAATTTTGTAGCTCAGTAAGGTGTCTCAGCTTAGCCTATGTGTATAGGGCTAGTTGATGGACATAATTAAAATACCCATATCAACTTTATTAATTTTATTCCAAGTTTTAACTTAGGAAAAGTATAAAAGTCATTTAAATGACTTTTATTGACTTTTCACTCAAATTTATGAAAAGTTAATTTTTCATAAATTAATAATTCACTAAAGCGAATTTTTGGAGGCTTCTAGAAGACTCAAGAAAATGTGAGTTAGAGTGATAAAAGGAGGCTAAGGATGAAGGACATAATACATTATGTGTTGAGATGATGAGTGAGGGTGTTGGTTGAGGAAGAGGAAGTTGATTCTGAAAAGTGAGGAAGAGCAACTTAGCATCAGAGGAAATGAATTGACTGTAGGTCATTCCAGCAAAGGCAAAAGCTGAAAAAGGAGGGCCAATTTTTCAGGGCCGAAAAAACGGGCCGAGTTTGTTGGGTTGCAAAAAATTTTTGAATTTTCTATTGCTGAAAATCAATTCCTCTTAAGCCAATAAAGCCTCTCATTTGTTGGTTTTCCCCACATTGGGGTTTCTAAGGTATTTATGGTGTCTTCCTATTTTATGTGCTTGGATTTTATTTGCTTCTGCTATTCATTTTAGTTAAACTACTCAATTGTAAATTTAATGATTGATTTTCAGAGGTTATATCAACATAAATAAATTTATGGGTAAAGAAAAATCATTGGCATTTTATTTTTGTTTGTTGAGTTTAGAGATTAACAGTCCCCACCACCTTGATTGGGTTATTGGCAAATCAATTTCACCATTTAGCCTTACACGGCATGAATTGTGATATATTTCTTATGGATTCTTGTGATTTGTTTCATGGCACATCATAGCATAAGACCACATACAACTACCACAAAACTTATAAACTGCAAAGGGCAATAAGTTGTACAAACCTTGGATGGGTTAAGTTGGTAAATCACTTTCGCCATTTTGCATTACATTAATGGTATGAATATTGATATACTTTTTATGCATTATTTTCATTTATTCCATGGCACATGATAGCAATATAACCACAAGGCTACATATAACTACTAAAATACCTTACAAGGCTACATACAACTACTACAAAACATAAGTTGCACAAGAACAATAAGACGTCTCAAGACTACATACAACTATTAAAATACCTTACAAGGCTGCATACAACTACCACAAAACATAAGTTACACAAGAACAATAAGATGTAAATATTAATAAACTCATCAATATTATATGAAGGTGGGTGAGGGGAGTTATTGAGGAAAGCTTTATAACGAAGATGCTAGGGAAAACGTTTTTTCCCTAGTAAGTCCCCCTACCCCTCCCCAAGGGTAGATGAGGAGGGATATACTACGGAAAACGTTATACAAAGTGGGGGAGGGGAGAAATATTGGGGTAAACTTTATATAAATCTTTCTCTTCAATATGGGGATGGAGGAGGAAGATATCAGGGAAAACTTTAAATAAAGCAAGGGAGATATTGGGGAAAGATTTGTGAGGGTGGGGGAGGCAGGAGATTATGGAGAAAGTTTTATGAGGGTGGGAAAGGGGGTAGATATTGGGGAAAGCTTTCCCCGATGTGCTTTGTGAGGGTGGGGGATGGTTGGAGATGTTGGGGAAAGGTCCCCTTCCCCCACCCTCACAAAGCTATCTTCCCCCAATATATGCCCCCTTCCCCCACCCTCACAAAGCTATCTTCCCCCAATATATGCCCCCTTCCCCCACCCTCACAAAGCACGAGGAAAAGGGTGGGAGAAGGGTGAGATATTTGTGCGTTGTGAGGGTGGGGAGAGGGTGGATATTAGGGAAAGAAGTGAGGGTGGGGGAAGGGCGAGATATTGTGGATCCCCCATCCCCCACCCTCACGAAGGCTTTCCACAATATCTCCCCCCTCCCCCACGAGCTTTCCCCAACATCTCCCCCCTCCTCTGCCCTCACAAAGTACAAATTTCCCCTTTGTAAGGGTGGTGGAGGCGAGAGATATTGGGGAAAGCAGCGAGGGTCTGGGGCGGAGGAGATATTAGGGATCTCCCCTACCCCTCCCTCACAACTCACAAAGCACATCTTTCCCCTTTGTGAGGGTGGGTGAGCAGGAGAATATTGGGGAAAACAGTGGGGGTCGAGGAGATATTGGAAACTTCCCCCTCCCCCACCCTCACAAAGCATGGCTTTCCCTAATATCTCCCCCCTCCCCCACCAGTTTTCCCTCGCCCTCATAAAGCACATCTTTCCCTTTTGTGAGGGTGGGGGAGGGGGGAGATACTAGGGAAAGCAATGAGGGTGGGGGAGGATGAGAGATATTAGGAATCTCCCCTACCCCACCCGTTCAAAGGCTTTCCCCAATATGCCCCCTCTCCACCACCCTCACAAATCCCCCTCCGCCACCCTCACTTCTTTCCCTAGTATCTCCCCCCTTCCCCACCCTCACAAAGGGGGGCTTTGTGAGGGTGGTGGAGAGGGCATCCCCAATATCTCCCCGCAAAAAAAGCAGTGAGGTGGGAGAGGGAGATATTAGGGATGGGGGATATTAGGCAAAGCAAATGAGGGAGGTTATTGGGGAAAGTTTTCCCCAATACATGCTCCCTCCCCAACCTTCCCTAATATCTCCCCCCACCCTCACAACTTTGGGGGGAGAGAACTTTGTGAGGGTGAGGATGGTAGGAGATATTGAGGAAAGCAAGTGCTTTGTGGGGGTGGCAAGGGCAGGGGTGAAAGATATCGAGGCGGGGAAGAGGGAGGGAGATATTGGGGAAATCTCACAGAGCCCTTTGTGAGGGTGGGAATGGAGGGAGATATTGGGCAATGCAAAGTTGTGAGGGTGGGAGAGGGGAGAGATATTGGGGAAAGTTGGCTAGGGGAGGGGGGAGATATTGGGGAATGCTTTTTTAGGGCAGCAGGGGGGGAGATATTGGAGACCAAGGGGGGATATATTGGAGAAAATTTTCCCTCAATATCTCTTTTTGAGTGTGGGGGTAGGGGAAGATATTGGAGACTAAAGGGGGATATATTGGAGAAAGTTTTTCCCCAATATCTCTTTCCCCCCAATCCACCCTCGTATTCAAGGCAAGGGGGATATATTGGAGAGTTTTAACCCAATATTTGCCTCCTTCCCCCACCCTCATATTTAGGGCTTTGCATTGTGAGAGTGGGCGTGGGGGGAGATATTGGGGACTGAGGGGGAATATATTGGAGAATGTTTTTTCCCAATATCTCCCACCCTCCTCCACCCTCGTATCTAAGGCTTTTGTGAGGGGAGATATATCCCCCTCCCCCCACCCTAATATTCAGGAAAATCTTAAAAGGGAGGGGGGGATATTGAGGACCGAGGGAGAATATATTGGAGAAATGTTTTTTGCAATATCGCCCTGCTCCCCCACCCTCATATTGAAAGACTTTTTAGGGTGGTGGAGGGGGGGAATATTGAGGACCGAGGGGGGATATATTGGAGAAAGTTTTTCCCAATATCTCCCCCTTCCGCCATCCTCATATTCAGGGAGATTTTAAAGGGTTGGGAAAGGGATGAGATATTGGGGAAACTTTATATAAAGCTTTCTCCAATATCTCCCTCCTCCCCCACCCTAGAGCTTTCCCCAATATCTCCCTCGTTTCCCACCCTCATATTCAAGGAGATTTTGAAGAGTGGGGGAAGGAGGAGATTTTGGGAAAAACTTTATATAAAGATTTCTCCAATATTTCTTCGCTCCCCCACCATCGTATTCAAGGAGATTGGGGAACTTTTAGTTGCTAACTTTGAGACACTTGACCAAAGGAATTTTAAAGGAACTTATAGTCTTTTTGTATACTCTAATCTTCATCAAAATTTCAACAAGCCTGTCAAGCTTTTTGCATAAACACATAAGCATCCCCATCACCCTGATTTGGTTAAGTTTGTAAATCATTTTCACCATTTAGCCTTGGATTAAGGTATGACTTGTGATATAATGTTTATGTATTATTGTGATTTGTTGCATAGCGCATCATAGCAAAATAATCATAAGGCTACATACAATTACCAAAAAACATATTAAAGGACAACGAGATGTACATATCCATAGCCTCCATAATGAGATATTTCCCAGGTAAAAACAATCATACACTTTAATTTGAACCAATGTTTGCACTCCCTAGCACAGTAGCCTTTTGCTACGATGGATTATGAGAACACAACATTCTGGTGCAGTGTTTGTCAACTTACAAGGATTTATGGAATTCTTGTCCCCATGCATGAGCACATCCTCCAAGGAAAATGGACCACATCAAAATCAAAAAACTGGAATTTTGTTGAGAAACCGATGTCGGATGATGAAGGCTTTCCCTAATATCTCCCCCCTCCCCCATGAGCTTTCCCCAACATCTCCCCCCTCCTCCATGCTCACAAAGTATAACTTTCCCCTTTGTGAGGGTGGGGGAGGCGAGAGATATTGGGGAAAGCAGTGAGGGTGAGGGGAAGATATTGGGGATCTCTCCTCGCCCGCCCTCACAACTCACAAAACACAACTTTCGCCTTTGTGAAGGTGGGGGAGGGGAAAATATTGGGGAAAACAGTGAGGGTTGAGTAGATATTGGAAATCCCCCCTCCCCCACCAGTTTTCCCTTGCCTTCACAAAGTATAGTTTTCCCCTTTGTGAGGGCAGGGGAGGAGGAGATATTAGGGAAAGCAGTGAGTGGGGGAAAGGGGGAGATATTGGGGATCTCCCCTACCCTCACAAAGGCTTTACCCAATATGGCCCCCCTTCCACCACCCTCACAAGTCCCCTCCCCCGTTACTTTCCATAGTATCTCCCCCCTCCCCCACCATCACAAGGAACTTTGTGATGGTGGGGGAGGGGGGGCATATTGGTGAAATCCTTTGTGAGGGTGGGGGAGGGGAGATCCTCAATATCTCCCCCCCCCCCCCCNATATTGGGGTTCCCCAATATCTCCCCACGCCCCCACCCTGCTTTCCCCAATATCTCTAATGCTTTGTGAGGGAAAGAGGGGGAGAGATATTGGAGACCAAGGGGGGATATATTGGAGAAAGTTTTTCTTCGATATCTCTTTCTGAGGGTGGGGGTAGGGGGGATGTGAGGTGGGTATTGGAAACTAAAGGGGGATATATTGGAGAAAGTTTTCCCCCAATATCTCTCGCCCCCCAACCCACCCTCGTATTCAAGGAAAGGGGGGATATTTGGATATTTTTACCCCAATATCTCCCTCCCCCACCCTCATATTTACGGCTTTGCATTGTGAGGGTGAGGGTGAGGGTGGCGGTGGGGGGAGATATTAGGAACCAAGGGGGAATATATTGGAGAAAGATTTTCCCAATATATGTTTGCACCCCCACCCTATTTTCCCCAATATCTCTAATGCTTTGTGAGGGCAGGAGGGGGGGAGATATTGGAGACCAAGGGAGGATATATTGGAGAAAGTTTTTCCTCAATATCTCTTTGTGAGGGTGGGGGTAGGGAGGGATATTGGAGACTAAAGGGGGATATATTGGAGAAATGTTTTCCCCAATATCTCTCGGCCCCCAACCCACCCTCATATTCAAGGCAAGGGGGGATATATTGGAGAGTTTTACCCCAATATCTCCCCACACCCCCCCACCCTCGTATTTAGGGCTTTGCATTGTGAGGGTGAGGGTGGGCGTGGGGAGAAATATTGGGGACCGAGGGGGAATATATTGGAGAGATTTTTTCCCCAATATCCCCCCCTCTCCTCCACCCTCATATTTAGGGCTTTTGTGAGGAGAGATATATCCCCTTCCCCCCACCCTCATATTTAGGAAAAAGTTAAGGGTGAGGGAGGGGAGAGGGGGTTATTGGGGACCGAGGGGGAATATATTGGAGAAATTTTTTTCCCAATATCGCCCCCTTCCCCCACCCTCGTATTGAAGAATTTTTTAGGGTGGTGGAGGGGAGAGATATTGGGGACCGAGGGAGGATATATTGAAGAAAGTTTTTCTCCAATATCTCCCTCTTCCCCCACCCTCATATTCAAGAAGATTTTAAAGGGTGGAGAAGAAATGAGATATTGGAGAAACTTTATATAAAGTTTTCCCCAATATCTCCCTTTGCCCCCACCCTAAAGCTTTCCACAATATCTACACCCTTTCCCACCCTCATATTCACCCTCATATTCAAGGAGATTTTGAAGAGTGGGGAAAGGAGGAGATTTTGGGGAAAACTTTATATAAAGATTTCTCCAATATTCAAAGAGATTGAGGAACCTTTGGTTGCTCACTTTGAGATGGAGGGTCTTTAGACACTCAACCAAAGGAATTTTAATGGAACTTCTAGTCATTTTGTATACTCTAATCTTCATCAAAAGTTCATCAATCCTGTCAAGCTTTTTGCATAAACACATAAGCATCCCCGTCAACCTGATTTGGTTAAGTTGGTAAATAATTTCACCATTTAGCCTTGGATTAAGGTATGACTTGTGATATAATGTTTATATATTCTTGTGAATTGTTGCATAGCACATCATAGCAAAATAATCACAAGGATACATACAACTACCAAAAAACATATAAAAGGACAACGAGATGTAGAAATCCATTGCCTCCATAATATGAGATATTTCCTAGGAAAAAACAATTACCAAACAATCATACAATTTAATTCGAACCAATATTTGCACTCCCTAACACAATAGCCTTTTTCTATGAGGGATTATGAGAACACAGCATTCCGGTGCAGTGTTTGTCAACTTACAGGTATTTACATAATTCTTGTCCCCATGCACGAGCACATCCTCCAAGGAAAAAGGGACCACATCAAAATCAAAAGCTGGAATTTTCCTGAGCAACCGATGTGGATGATGAAAATCAAAATGAGGAAAAACAACACCCAACGGATTCAGAGAAGAATACATCCTGTCCAGAAGTGTGGATTGAAGAAACATCCCCCCTGAAGGCTAGAGAGGATGACCAGAGAGCAGATATTCCTCACTTGCTGATGGAAGAAGCTAAAGATGCTCCAATAGGAGGAACAAAGAGGCTACATGAAAATGAAAGTTCCGATTCTGATAAGGAGTTGGCATCTTCTATGAATTGTGGAAACTCGACTTCTGAATTACAGACTGTCCTAGTGGACCCTTCTTTGTGTTGATGTTTAGACAACATCGGGAAGACATTCTCTAAAGATAATAATTAATAATACAATTATTGATTGATTATTAAATATAGTATATTATAAGTAAATGATAATAATAAATAGTTATTGATTATTCAAGGGACGCATCCATTCATGGATGGTCACCTTATGTTCCCTATATATGGAACACTCATTATTGTAATAATATATCGAATATCTCTTATATCTTATATGAAGAAAACCAACACTTTGGGGGGGTTGATTTGGTCAAGAAGAAGAAGAAAAGGGAAAAAGGAAGAACTGACGATTCCACTCAACCTTAGTTTCTTGTCATGTTTTCCTTTTGTTTCTGTTCAGACTCAATTTTAGTTGGTGCTTGGATGCATATTCCCTCATGTAGGCTTTATATTCTGTGAACAGTAGGAGGACAGATGTTTGATTCTTTTTGTAAAGCTGTTCACAGTTTTTTTTAGATCCTTTGGATGATGCACAACCGTGCTCAGATTTCAAACTGAGTACAGGCCTGCTTTTCACTTTTGTATTGTGCAGATGGCACTTGAGAAGTGTGATTTCGATTCTCTTAATGAATAGAAATTACGATTTTTTCCTTTGAAAAAATAAAAAGTTTTTTGCTATAAGCATTGCTCTTAAATTGGTGGGACATTCAAAAGCAGCCTTTTTCACGCATTTAAGACGGTTTGATCCTTTTAGTTTCTGACAAGGCATTCAAATCTTCAATCCATGTCTCCTTGTAAAGGAAAACAAATCATTCTGAACTTCTGCTATATTTCTGTCCCATTGAAAGCACAATCAATGCCAAAACTGCAATATATTTCTATTAAAACTTACAAATATTTATGGGCCTCGATAAGAAAATGCATTAATGGCAGGACAAAGCATTAGTTAACTTGCTCAGTAATGAGATTTATATAACTTAAAAAAAATGTATGCAAACACATACATTGCAAGCAAAGATCCTAGAGAACTTAACATTTCAATCATCCTACAGAACTCCAAGATATGGATACACTGTGACAGTTTACCACAGCACATAAAACTGTAAAGCGATGCTTCTCAATCCTTTAACGAATATTTTTTGCCAGTAAATGCCTGGAACTTTGGTTCTTCCTTTGGTACCTCCTGTTTAACCTCCTTCACAGTGGCCTATAGATTAAAAACAAAAGGTTAGAATATCCCTTGAATAACAAATAAGGGTGAGTGAACTCTCTTTAGTAAGGTGCAAGAATCTATAATTACCTTAGAAGCATCAGAAGCATCTGCTGGAATATTACCCGAGCCTGAGCCAAATACAAGCTTTCCTGATGGACGGCGTTGTGAAGTGCCTGAAGAAGAACCAGGCCCTGATGTTTTATTGTTTGTAAGATGGGATATTGTCTCTGAGCTTCCAGATGAAGTCAATGGTTTCCCATCCAGACGCCTTCCAGCTCCAGTAAAGGGACTAAATTTCGGTTCTGCCACATCTTTCAATTCCTCTGAATTTGCAAAACCACCAGTGTTAGTTCAGTAAAAAAGGTAATAATCATTTATTCTGTTAAAGAATTTGTGTGTTCGATAAAATCATTCTATGTTCTATTGATATATGAAGGCAAATTGTATTTTCATCTCCTGTTTATTAAAATTTCACATACAACGTGACAACACCAATAAACCATTGCTGCTTAGTGGAGAAAGTTGTGTACTCAATACATGTGTCATTACAATCCTTAGGAGATGACCTTGAATGAGTGCATTATTAAGTCTTTTAGTAATCAAAATATTTTTTTTCAACAGCATAACTGGTTGTCAAAGAAATGATTGTAAGGCCTAGCCATTACGGATTGCAAGAAGACTGAAAAACTCTCAAAAGAATGCAGATTCGCCTATTATTTTAAAGATGTCAAAGGATGAATTAATATGTAGAGTCTATCATAGGGATCGTAAAATGTAGCTTAGAATTAGGTTTATATCAATGTCAGAGAGTCAAAAAGCCTGCAGACCTGCAAAATAATCACATAATCTCAGAAAAATGCACTCATGGTATTGCATTTACTATACTACAGCCTTCAGGGTGATTATTTACTCTTAAAATTTAGTGCACACGTACATCATCTCTGAACATACTTCAGCAAGCATCCACTATAAACAGCAAAGTTTACAAGACTGTCGAGGAAAATATTTGTCCTTAACCAAGGACAATATTAGTCACGTGTCATAACAAGGATTTAAACTTCAAAGCACCTTGCCTAAATCAAAGTGCTCAATGTGTAGAATTCCTATTGGTATTTGTCCTCCACTTCAATTTTCACCAAAGGTTTCTAATGGAAGGTAGCAAATGAAAGTTAAAAAAAGGGCCAACCAATATAAACCTTGAGATGCTGTTGTGCTTGCAGAAGGAGCAGGTTTGGCCGGTACTCTTTCTGGTTCTTTGTAATCAAGAGGAAGAGCAAAATCCACCTCACAATCTGTCTCAATAATAGTTATGGCAGAAGCAGGTTTTGCCTCAACTATGTCTATATAGTATTTCTTGTTGTTATAAGCTACCATGATGCTATCACCTGTGGACAAGCAGGAGAAATTCCTCAAAGTAGTCTCCAACCTGCAACAATTGAAAATAAAATTAACTGTACTTCTCCAAAAAGTGTTCCAAGAATCACAACTTGCAGGTGCCTTATTTTGCACATTTAAATTTGCTAAATATCATCATTTTACACAGAATTTGAATCTCTACAAATATATACACTGCAATTAAAACAGAATGCAAGAAAGTCTTTGTATGGGGCTGCAGTTTGACATTTATCTTAACACTCACACTGCTTTAGGATTAGATATGTCAAGAAAATCCTTTGTATGGGGCTGCAGTTTGACATATGTCCCTTTCGGAAGAGTGGCATTTTTCACTTCCACTGTATCACCCTCTGCTAAAAGCATATTTTGCATCATCTGAAAACCATAAAAGAGCATGATATGTTTCATGAAACTGATAGATAGTATTATATCCCGAGACAAAAAAACAGACAGTTCTCACAAACATTCCAAGACAGCATGTTGACACATACCCAATATGGCATATAAATCATGCCCTCCTCAGCAATAAACTCAAGAACTCCACAGTGTGATGTACGCTGCTTTACTGGATTATGAAGCTCAAAAAGCATTGGATAATCTATGTGTAGAGATGCTGCAAATCCATCAAACAATGGTAATGAGATGAAAATGAGATTTACTTCAGGACGGGAGAATGTAGTATGCACCATCCGGGATGGAACGCTCCCGGAAAAGGATGACCAAAGTAGTATAAATGGCCACTATACTTTGTTTGTGTAGAATTAAATTAAAATGAACAACATGCTGACATAACAATTTCTGTGTGTAAAGAATTATTAAATATACAATCAACCATAAACCTATGCTACAATACAGTTCACAATGTTATTAGACGAAGAAAATGTGAAGTACAAAGCTACCAGGATACAGAACCAACAGTAAAACACTAATAAAGCATTTACTCACCCAGACGATCAAGAGCTGATGGAGGCATTATAACTGGTAATTGACAGAAACAACAATCAGATCATTTCATGGAATCAAATTCAACTTTCTATGAGGAAAAATACTGAAAGCTGTAGTACAAACTAGGGCCAAATGTGGAATCAATATAAAATAATTTCAGATATAGACTATTGGAAAAATTTGAAAGACCACATACTTTTGTCACCACTTTCCAGCTGAGGCTGCATCGAGAAACCAAAGCATCATCATAAGAACAATATTTTTATTAAAAATCTATGCTTCAAGTAACAATATAACACTATTATAATAAGAAATTCATTGCATGTCCACTGGTTCTTCAAGAAAAATATGAAACTGTTACCAAGACATATCTGTTGCATATTTTCTAATGCTTAAACAATACAGCATTCTAACTTGGATCCCTTTCCTAAGGAGAAGCTTTGAAAATAAGGAATGCCTGTGTACGTGCTGAGCATGATGAAGGAACCTGTTGTCCATGCAGAGTTATTCATTTGACATATGCCAATAATGCATTTGTCCCAGAAAGGCCAACAAGACCAAAACGTGGAGTCACAAAGTCTGAGTTCCAAGGTAGAAACAATGGCCACAGCAAATGATAAACTCAATGGGAAAAACTATCCCATCTGGAAACAAAAAATGAAGTCAATCTTCAATTTCAAACAATCGTGGGAGACATTCATAGGACAAGAAGTAAGGCCAGCTGATTGGGCCGACGATAAGGATTAATTATCATCACGCTATCTATAGCAGATGACATCATAACCCAAGTAAGGCATAAAAATAGCTGCAAACCTTATCTGAAGATTCAAATAAGAATTGAAAATTTTGTGCCTTTAAATTGCAAGAAGGCAGCTTGGCTGCTGATAACCTTACAAGCCCAAGATTGGTCCTTTGAAAAGGTTTGTGAATTGATGTCACAGAAGAAGCAAAGAAGCAAAGATGGCAGCCAAGGAGAAAGCACTTGGAGCAAAATTAAAAGGCAAGGAGCAGGCAATAAATAAAAGCACTCAGCCCTCCTCCCAGCAGTACAGGCCAAAAGATGAGAAGAGATGATGCTGAACAAAGCAAGGTACAAATCTAACACAGGTCAAATTTATTCATTTTAGATGCAGAAAGCCTGATTATAAGGAAATACTGTAGGATTACATTAAAGATAGGAATAAATAGAGCCTGAAAACTGAATATCAGAAATTTCGAACCCCTGTGCTATCCCTTAAACGAATATCGTTTTTTAGTTCCTTACACATAAAAAATCATTTAACAGTTAAATACTTGTAAAAGAGATGAATAGAGTGACCTTCAAGATAACTAGTCTGTCTTAAAAATAAGAAACATTGGAGCAGTTTTTTTTAGCCTGGCAGAAAGGAGTACATTTTTCTAGTTCCTTGCACATAAAAAACCATTAACTAAATACTGTGGAGAAATGTAGCTGGTGCAGGAATTTCTTGCATAGGTTTCAGCGTTAACGTAAAGGAAGTGGTTTGAGACATTTCATTGGTGACCACCTTGGAAAAGTGGTCACTAATTCCATCTTTGTAATTTCACTTGAAAAATAAAAGAAAAGTGAGTCTAATGTTTTGAAGTCGACTTAGTCTTAGCAACCTAAATGAAATGTTCTAGAACATTAGTGATTTGGATTAAGATTTAATCTTAGCCGTACATCTCAATATTGAGATATGTGGCGGCTAGGATTGAGGAGATTAGGTTTTCTCTCAAAGCATAGAGAGGACAAGAGAGGAGAGGTCGACTTCATATGAGAAGAAAGCAAGAGAGCTGGAAGAGGGCAGAGTGCATTCAAGGAGAAGAAGAGCCAATTGCTGACATGACCAGCAAGTATAATAGGCCATACAACAGACTGTACACTACTGTAGCAGTCTTTTCCATGCACAAGCCGTACATCTTCAGATTTGTGGGGCGTACTTTATCTTCTATGGTTGCTTAAGAGTTTTTCAATGCAGTGTTATCATACTCTTCCCGGACTCCCGAGTCTAGCCAAGTCTCGCCAAGTCGACTCTGGGCCGAATACTCCCCTAGCAGACTCCCCACTCGGCTAACTCAGCCAAGACTTGCCAGACTTGCCAAACACAGGAGTCTTGGCCTCAAACTCAGGAGTTCGGCCCAGCCTCAGCCGACCCAAAGACAGCAGCCAAAAATACCCCACACATACAATTTGACCGAGTAAGACATGTTTTGGAGGGAGTTTTAGGAGGGAAATGAAGCATTTGAGAGGGTGGAAGTCTTTATAAAGACATTTCTCCCCTCATTCTTTCTCATTGCATATATTTTCAAGAGCCATTTCTTCCTTAGAAGAGTGTTGTGCGCTATCACTGTGAGGGGGTTGAGTTCATCATCATTTAGGATGGCAATTGAACGAGGATTCATCAGCAACGTAGCGATGTTGGCACTATCTCCTTGGGGCTTATTCCAGGTGTTCTACTTCTCATAGCCATGCATGAGACTTGAGATTGGACTTGGAGACAATGTCTATTTTGATTTTCTAATTATGTTAAGAGACTACGAGTTATATAGTGGAATTGAGTACTATTTGTGAATTTAATCATGGAAACATCTTTACGTTCACTATTTTGCATACAAATATCAAGTATCAAATGTTGTATTATCATATTTTATAAGATGATCTTCTGAATTTCTGCATAAACTGTGGTTTTATAACATATGTCATTAGTATAATTTTTGTGCACAAAATTTACCATATTTTGAGTTTTATTTCTCTTTGTCAAGTCTTTGACGAGTCTCTAAGTCCTGGTCCAGCCAAGTCTTTACCAAGTTCGAGTTTGACAAGTGTTGAGAAGAGAGAGAGAGAGAGATTTTCTGTCCAAGAAAGGAAGAAACAGAGCAGGCCGTACCGCTGTAGCTGTGCCCTCTTTTACACGGGCCGTACACTTCTATTTGAGGTGATTTTATTGACCGTACAGCTGCTCGTTCAAGCAGGCTGCAGAGGTCACCTAGTAAGCTTTGATCAAAGGAATGAAAAACTGATTTGAAAGAGAAATCCTTGCGTATGTATGTGTTCCACTTTTGCCGTTCATTTTTCATCTATTGTGTGACTGATGCAATGTTCAAAAAATTAATTTTCTGTTGTTAAATCAATTATGTTTTGAGATATTTAATGAGAGAACATTAGGAAGGAAATCTCCTAGGGCTAGAAAAATTTACATGGTATCAGAGCTATATCTCTGATTGAGATTCTCAAGGGTTTGCAGCAATAAATCAATTGTCGGAAAGAGGGTTTCAATATTTCTTTTAAGGATTAATTTTCAAATCTAGGAGTTTGTGCATTAGATCTCATAAATGGCCTTGGCTAGCCTCAGAATCGATGATAAATTGGATGGCACCTCAAATTTCTTGTCATGGAAAATTAGGGTTGTTAGGGTTACATTCTTATTAGAAGAGAATGATCAATTGGATATTGTCAAGGATGGTGTGCCTTCACCTACAAATCCACAGTAGTTGGCAGCTCACAAGAATAAGGAAGTGAAGGCCAAGCAGATGATCATGGACGCCATAAAGAATCATTTGATCCCTCATATATCTGAGAAGAAAACTGTAAAGGAAATGTTCGATGCTCTGGTTGGCCTCTACCAGAGTGAAAACATAAAGAGAAAGATGATATTGCAAAACAAACTCAGATCCATACAGATGACCAGATCAAATTCAATTACTAGTTACCTTATGAAGGTCATGCAAATTCGTGATCAATTTGCAATAGTTGGGGAGAAGATTGCAAATTCAGAGCTGGTGAACACGGCACTAAATGGATTCCCAGTTTCATGGGAACCATTTGTCTAATATATTTGTGCTCGTGACAACCTTTCTAACTTTGAAACACTATGGGATGACTCAAATGTAAAGCCGGCCAGAAGGGTGGTGAGAGAACCTAGCCCTATTTGATCAGACAAACAAAGGCAGAAGTAAAATACCCAACAAAGGTAAGGGGAAGCTGGGAACCATTTGTCCAATGTAGTTGTGCTCGTGAGAACCTTCCTAGCTTTGAAACACTGTGGGATGACTTAGATGTCAAGCCGGCAAGAAGGGTGGTGAGAGAACCTAGCCCTATTTGATCAGACAAACAAGGGCAAAAGTAAAATACCCAACAAAGGTAAGGGAAAGAGTAAAGAGTCAACCTCACAGCTAGGAAAGAAGGACATGAATAAAATCAAGTGCTTCATTTGTCATAAGCACGATTATTATGCATCACACTATCCATATAAGAAGGGTAAAAGGAAGTTGCAGCAAAAGCAAGTAGTAGCCTCTGCAGAAACGCAAATGAACTAGTTTTTTGTAAAGTTCGAGAAGGATTTCTCAATGGTATCCTGCCTTTCTACCAACACGATTCCTAGGAATGCGTGGTATGTGGACGATGGGGCATCTCATCGTATGACATCAACCCAACAATTATTTTCCAATCTAATGAAGTAGGACTCGAGAGTATAGGCTGAGTGTGATGTGCCTATTATTGTAGGATTTGTACTATTGCAAAACCCACCACAAGATCTCAAAATCTTGCGTAACTATGGAAGAAACTACCACTGTCACCTAAGTAGGATCTTCCCTCATTTTAGTGATGGAGGAGCTCCACCACAAGGGAAGCTTCCCTTGTGACCTCAAGGGATCGAACAGCAAGTTTAGTAGCCAAGCCTACCGCCCCCTATCTTGATCACTTGTCAGATGGTCTAGGTCTAGAAAGAAAGAGAGGTTGTAAGGTTATTGTTGTACCTGCCCGGAACAAGAACAATTTGCAGCATATATATGACAAATACCAAGCTAAAGTATGCAACAATAACCTCTTTAGACACTAGACAAGTTAGATTACAATAGTTGTTGCAAATTACAGCAATAAAACAACTTTATAATGGCAGTAAATGATTTGCAACAGCAGCAATAATTATTGCTCAAAAACACCACGATTGACCATAAAAGGTAAGCATTCAACCAATAGAATATTATCCAATTGATAGAGATGACTTATGAACAAGTTAAGCCACTTATAATTAGGTGTATGCAACAAATTAAGGCAGTTTTCAGTGGTTGTAACAAACTTTTGTAACAGCAGCAATAATTATTATGAGTTTGTCTGAGTTAGGGTTAGTAGAGTTAGTAGAATACTTGGGAGAATAAGAGTGTTTTATCAACTACTTTCACCACAAGATTGCTTCTAGATTAGTACCTTTACCATTCTAGGGCCATGGAGTCTCAAATGCATCCAAGCTTGAAGATTGATCCAACTAAAACCAAGAGGTAGAGTCTAAACCCTAAGGTGCAAGCATCTTTGGGCCTTAGGCTTTAGACTTTGAGGAGAACGATGTCTAGGGTGTAAGCACTTTTGGGCCCTAGATATTGTTTCTCCCTTCTTGTAGCTTCACTTAGGTCAAAGATGAATTGTCTAGGGCTAAAATCCTAAAGTGCTATCACTTTAGGGCTTTAGGCTTCTAACCCTAATAAGGACATTCCACTAACTTAAACAAATAAAACTTTGTGAGAGGAAGAAGCACTTATGTTCCTCTTGGGGTTTCAACAAAACAAGACTTCTTGCAACAAAATAGCAATTTCACAATTTACATCAACAAAATACCATAGAATTGCAGAAGAAAATTACTTACTTCATCCAAGAAACCAAGAGCACAAAACCATAATTGCAGAAATATCCATCCAAAATCAGCAAAACATTCACAAGAGATCTCCTCGAAGACTAGTGCATAAGATAAAAGAGACCAAGAAGGCTGAAATAGCAAAAATGCTAGAAGCGTTACCCAACAATATGGGGCCGACCCCTCATTTGTACTTTACAAAATGCAAAAATACATCAATAATGGCCACACGTGTGTGACATCAAGCCCTCCTAGGCAAGGAGGAGGCCTCCAAAGGCCACGTGGCACCAATCCAGGGAAAAGTGATGGCAAGTAGTGTATCTCCTCACCCAAGGTCATGTCAATCATCACTAGTACCCCAATTGTCCATCAAACCCTAGCTCCATCAAACCCTAAAAGAAGATGTCATCATCAAATGAGGGCCAATGCCCTTGGAATGAAGTTGGGGATTCATGGGCTTGATGATGTGCCTTGTGGGCAGGTATTCTCACATGGCCTTGGTGCCAAGCATGTGAGAATCTTCATTCACACCTGATTGCACTTTTGTTTCGGTGAAAACGCACTTGGAATGAAGTTGGGGCTTCATGGGCTTGATGATGGGATTTATGGGCTTGAGTTGGGGCTTCACACCCACAAGTGTGCCTAATTTGATGTTGACTTTGTGGAGGGGCTTCTAAAGTTGATCCCTAGACTTGTATAAATAAGAATCACGGTGAATGTCAAGATTCATTCTTGTGAGGAGTCTTTTTAAGCCTCAGATCTGCAATTCTTTTTGTTTTGGGCAGGTAAAGAAGGAGGCCGAGTATGGGCAGAACTTGCTACAGCTGGAGAGGAGAGGCCGAACCTCAATCCAAGTACAAGGATATGTTTTGGGGTTGTTTTTTGTGTGGCTTAGTGCAAGAAGAAGGGGCCAGGGGGGGGCAGACCCTAGCCTTGATCCAGTTCACTTGGAAACCAGGGGTAGCTACTGACAGAAAGGTACAAAAGGGTACAGGAACCCTTCATGTAACAGATCTGAGTGCAGGAGAAGGTCGAGCAAGGCCTGTGTAAGGGTTTCTGGTGGACAGAAGGTTCGCCGCAGGTGTGAGAGTCTTATCTGGTGCTGACCACAGGAGAGAAGGAGGTCGGGTAAGTTGTGAGCAGGAAGACCCTAGCCATGGCATGTTCTGTGGATTGTTTACTAAGTCGCGGGCCTGTTTCCTGCATTAAGAGGAGGCTCATCTAGTGGGAGGCCGCGAGGACCTGTACCTTGGCAGAAAGGGAAATTTGGACAGGTCGTGACCTGGTTATTGTGGACACAAGGGGCCGCATCCCTTGGGAACCCAGCCGTAGTTTATAGGCATGTGTAAGGGATTTTTTGAGAGCTGGTAGAAGATGTCACTAGGACTGGTGCAATCAAGAGAGGATCTGAAGGGGCAGATGGTGCACTAACTCTCAACCACCTATCAGTGATAGGGACAGCCTTCAATGAGAAGACTTGGACAAAGTATTTTTGGCATATTCTCGTGTAACAATTGGGACATTTTCCCTAGTAAAGGAGCCCATTGTTTTGGTTTTAAGAACAAGTGTTTTTGGGCTTAAGATTCATGTGTACCTGTGTATGATCTAATTGCTAGTTTTATCTTCCGTTGTGCTAAGGTGTTAGGCATCTCAGTGTGTTTATGTTTACAGTTCAAATTTTGTTAATTTGTGTATTTTGTTGAGAACATAGACCAGACCTGAGGTGCGTGCGCACCAAATCTGGGTGCACTACGAAATCTAACACAAACATCAACACTCCCTCTTAGCAAGGAAGGTACTTTTGGAAGAGCCACCTGGAACTAGTTGTCCCTCCAATCCTGGCACAATATCCTGCACCATAGCATCCTAATAAACTTGATGGTAAACTGCATCTTCAATGACGTTACTCCTTAATGCCATGAAGTTTGGAAACTTCTTTGGAGGCCTTCTCTCCTTGAATGTGCTCCTAGGAACCTCAACATGCTCCTGAGCATCCTTCAATGTCTTCTCAAACCACTTGCGTCTCCTGACAGAGATGGAAGGGGATAACTCCTCCTCCCCACCTAAAGGCTGACTCCCTGAACTGGAAGCCTATGAACGCTATTCTTCCTTCGAAATATCCTACTCCTTGTCCTCTGCCACTGGTGGTAACTCATGAGACTTCCTAGATGCTATTTTCTAGTCGAACTTACCACTGTCTTCCGCTAAGCTGGTATGAAGAGCTTGTAAGCCTCTCAAGTCTCGTTGTATCCTACGAAAATACCCTTCTCTCCTGAAGGCTTCAGCTTCGTCCTCTTCTCCAAAGGCACATGGATGTATACTAGACAACCAAAGATCTTGAAGTGTCCTGTCTCTATCTTCACTCCTGTGAATGCTTCTTCGAGAGTCTTGTGCCCGAATATCCTATGAGGACTCCTATTCTACAAGTATATTGTTGTGTTACATGCCCTCTGCCCAAAGAAACATAGGCAACTCATGGTCATGTATCATAGCCCTGGCATAACTGATGATGAGCCGGTTCTCTCTCTCCGCAACCCCATTCAAACAAGGGTTGTATGAGACTGTCAACTCCCTCTCGATCCCTGCCTCCTTGCAAAAATCCTTGAAGTCATTGGAGGTGTACTCTCCCCCATTATCTGACCTCAAGACCTTGATCTTCTTACCTATTTGGTTCTCCACCTGGGCCTTGAACTCTCAGAACCGATTGGATACTTCATCTTTGGCCTTCATAAAGAAGATCCAAGTTTTCCTGGAGAAATCATCAGTGAATGTCACGTAGTATGATGATCCCTGCACCGATGCCACTGACATCGATCCACACACATCTGAATGAATAAGATCCAAGATCCCCTTTGACCTACTCTCGCTACTTGGAAAAGCAGCCTTGGCATTCTTGCCAAGTACACACCCTCTACACGCCTTATTGCTCAACACTAAAATCTGGGAGACCAGTGACAATCTCCCTCAAAATCGACAAAGCCCTGTGATACAAGTGTCTCATCCTCATGTGCCATAACTTGCACAAGTTGTCACTGTCATGTACCAAGGCTTGAATAGGCTTTCCCTTCAACATGTACAAGTTTCCCTCTCTAACCCCAATGACCACTATTGTGTCAGGGCTAGCTCCCTCTGGACGTATGAGTACTTGTCCCTTCTTGAACACGACCACAAAACCCCTGTCCTCCATAAATGAGACTGAGAGCAATTTTTTCTTCAATCCTGGTACATAAAGCACATCTTGGGCATCAAATGAACCTCCTGACTCGAGATGGAACAAAATAGTTCCCTCACCCTTCACTGCATACTTGGCATCATCACCAAGATCTACATGGATCCCTGAGTCCTCCGTCAAACAACTGAATAGCTTCCATGCTTCTATCATATGACATGATGCACCACTGTCCAAATACCAAGCACTCCTAGTGACCTCGTTGATAGAAAGGCAGGAGACTAGTGTGAATTCCTCAAACTTCGCTGCCAACTCATCCACCTGAGTTTCTGCTAATGTTGTTGTCTGTGTCTTTTCTTGCCCCTTCTTCTCCAAACACGGTGATGCATAGTGCCCATTCTTGTGGCACGCAGAACACTTGATCTTACTCAAGTCCTTCTTCCCCAACTGTGAGATCAACCCCTCATCGTTACCCTTACAACCCTTTCCTTTGATCTTCTTGGCCTAATTGACCATAGCCAGGTTCTCCTCTCCATCTCCTTGCTTGCTTGCTTTAGACTCCTCTCGAGTCTCTTCCTGGATGCAATCATCCCAAAGCCTCTGCCAATCTGAAAGTTTCTCCCGAGCATAGATCCCCTTGACAAATGGTTCCCAAGGCTTGGTGAACCCATTCAATGCCACATTAACAAGTTCTACGCCATCCACTTTCTCCCTAATGGCTGCAAGTTGATCACGTGACTGGGTGATCCTCATGAAGTAGTTGGTAACATTCTTAGATCTTGACATCTGGATGGATCTGAGCTTGTCTCTCAAGATCATCTTCTTGTTCAAGTCGTCACTCTGAAACAAATCCACTAGAGCGTTGAACATCTCTCTGGTCAACTGCTTCTCTGCCACATGAGGGATCAAATGATCCTTAACGACCAAAATCACCCTTTAGGCTTTGATGTCCTTCTCGAAAGCGGCCTTCTATGTTGCATCTATCAATGTAGGAACAACCTTCTCCACCATCTCCCAAAAGTCATGTTCCTTCAAAAGCAAGGTTACCCTCGCCTTCCAAGACAGGAAGTTAAATGCTCCATCCAACCTGTTTTCAACCCTGAAACTAGCTGTCGCCATTTCTAGATCTTATCAAAACAACTATCATGTGCCTATTTTATCAAGCACCCACAAGAATATAACAATTGGTTTATAGATCTGTTAAGATCTCCTTGCAAATGGATAGCTGAAAACTGCCTTTATAGCCCACAAAAAAACTGACCCGATCTCCCTCTACTAGCTGCTTGGACCCCTGCCCGAAATTCTATCGTTGTCTGCATCCATACAACGCTTCCTGCGAGTTGTATGGGCCACCTACCCCCTGTACGGACTATCTGTGCATTCGTACAACTGCCCACAACCCTGTTGTGGCTTCCCGCGATTGTTCTGAGCTGCCCGCGGCCTTTTTTAGGCTGCCCAAAGCTATTTTGAGCTGCCCGCAGCCTTTATTGGGTTGCCCGTGGTTGTTCTAAGCTTCCCCAGGCATGTTTTTGGTTGCTCGCAACCTGTGTTGGGATAGCTTGCACGGCTCTGTATCTGTTGAGGTAGTCTATGGCCCAAATCTACATGCCTGAGCCTACTGTATCTCTTGTACAGCCCTTTTAACCTACTAGAAATCACTGGGTTTTGTGCAATTCTAGAGATCGACCTTCCTCTCAGAGACACATCTCTGATACCATGTTAAATTTACACACCTAGCACCCTAGAAAATTATTACCTAGCAAATACCTTGTTGTGATTTATTTATTACTGTAGATTTACCGAATAAAATACACAGTTGGCTTTTAACAGAAATAAAAAAAAATCAACGAAAGCAAAACTGGAAACCAATCTAATGAACACATATAAATTTTTCCCTTCAAATCAACTTCTCATTAAGAATAAGATCAAAGCTTACAAAGGCTCCCTGACTAGGAAAATGGCCTATGAGGAAAAATACAAACAGCAAAAACCTAGAGATCTACTATGTAATGTTCCCACGCTGATTTTGCCAAGGAACAAAGGTTGTTTTCACAATTTGTTTGATTGTTTAAGTGAGTTAGGAAGGTTTTCTTCACCAAAGTTGCACTAAAGGAGTTTTCATGAGATTTGCAACATAAAAGCAATGGAAATAGCACAATAACACACACACACATATAACAATGTACAGAGATAGAACACCATACAAGAACTCAACAACTTCAGATCTGACCTTTATTTAGATAGTAGATGATCTCCATACAATAGATCTGCAGATCTGGATAGATAGAGATAGAATATCAAAGTTGGAATGAATAAGACTCCAATAAGCTCAAGTATTGAAGAGAAAAGCCTCCAAAGGCATCACAATCGCAAGAAGATAGGGACAAGATCAATTTCTTTCCCATCCATCCAAGGTTGGAGCTCCTTTGTCTAGCTTCTCAATATTTCGACCTTCCTCCTGTAAGACTCCAAACCACTCCAAAACCCCAAGGATAGTAGATCTGAGTGAGAGAAACCCCTTGGATGAGTTTCTTGTTGAATAGAGGTGTTTGGATACACCAAATGACTAGATCTCCTTACTGCAGTGTGCCCTCCTCCTGTAGAACTCACGCCAAGCTCCCCAATAAAAGATAGGCAAGGAAAACTCCTCCAAAATGTGCTAGGAAAGGCGCCCTAGGCCCAACAACCATTTCCCAACAAGTCTCACCCCCAAATGCCTCTTCCTCTCTTCAGATCGAACTATTCTTCCTCAAGTGGTGCGCCCTTCTACTGGAAAACCCTCACTGGTGCGCACTTCTCTTCCTCTACCCCATAGAAACTACCTCTGACTGAATAGATTGGTAAGGGAGGGATCTTCCACCTCCTTGACCAAGCTTAGATCAAGAAAGGTGGAATCTTTCACCGCCAAGCTGATCTCTAGGGTTTGTTCTCCCAAAATCCTCAAAACGTCCATACCTCAAGATGCAAAAGTGAAAATGACAAGAATGAGTGAGGCACCCTCCTTTTTCTTTTATAACTCTGATCTAATTTCCACTTAAGTTAATTGACCACCTCCTAAGGTTCTTTTCCTTTCTTTTCTTCATGTGGCATTTTCCCACTTATTTCATCTTTTTCCCAAAGTCACTTTAAAATTATAACATTATTCATAAGTGAACACTTTGGAGCCTCTTAGTCTCCAATTTCTTATGAGACTATAGTCTAGTGGGGACATCTAGACTACTGAGTCTCTATAACCCCTCTTGTCAAGAGGTGGGGGACATTACATCCTAGTTGATCACACCCTCAAAATTGTCTTTCGATCTTGTTGGCGGCTTCTCCCTTGTTGCCCCTTGTTCTCTTCCTCAGACCCTACACACTTGGATGAATGTCCTTCTCCACCCAATCACTGAGATCTTAGTATCTTACTATCTTGTGCTCACTCAATGCGTCTTCCTCCTTCACTTAGCCTTCCTTTTATAAGCTTGAGTTATGACCGAATCAAAACCCTAATCTCCAAAGTGATTGACAATTGAGATTAAAACTCAACCCACTTGAGATCAATGGTTGAGATTCATCTAATTCACTAATGCCAAAGCCTAAGTCAAAACTTTAGCATTTCATTAGATCAACTCACTTTTCTTATAAAAGTCATTTCACTTAAATAATTAAATTATTAAAGTAAAATTACTAAGGTTAAAGGTCAATTAGACGATTTCCACACATCTAGACACATAGACCTATGCAAAAGTACCTATCCGCTGCTACAAACATCAACAATATTGACTAGAATAAAATGTGTAGCATTTGTAAGCTTGTCCACCACTACCATGATGGAATCATGCTTCTTTGTTGTTCTAGGCAATTTGGTGATGAAATCTATTGTAACTACTTCCCACTTCCATTAAGGAATGGGCAATGGTTGTAGCAATCATGTTGGATGTTTGTGCTCAGTCTTTACCTTCTGACATTCCATACATCTGGCTATATAATCAGCCACATCTTTCTTCATTCTAGGCCAAAAATACTGCCTCACAATTGCAATTATCTTCTGATACCCTAGATGTCCAACATATGGCACATTGTGCATTTCTTTCAACACTAAATTTCTCAACTCCAGAGAATTAGGAACATAAACTTTGTTCTTGAACAAGAGGATCCCATCCTATTCCAGCCGATAGTCTTTAAATTTTAGTTGTACATTACCATGTCGTAATCCTTCTTTAACTTGCACATAATGTTGATTCGATGCCTCTGCTTCCAAGATTCTACATTTTAAATCTCAACTATACATACTAATGGCTATAGCATGCATTTCATGCACCCTCATGTTGAGTGCATCATCCACTTTATTCTCTTATCCCTTGATGTGCTTGATGTCAAAGTCATATTCACTAAGAAATTCCAGCCATCTAGTTTGTCTAGCATTTAGTATTGGTTGTTCAAACAAGAATTTCAAACCACTATGGTCGATCCTTAGCTCAAATTTTCTACCCATGAGATAATGCCTCCACATTCTCAACGCATGAACAATAGTTGCAAGTTCTAAGCCATGGGTAGCATAATTTATTTCATGCTCTTTAAGCTTCCTTGATTCATAACAAATGACATGCCCATTTTGGGTAAGGATTCCACCAAGCCCTTCTTTACATGCATCGATGCACACAATAAAATCCTCATTTGGATCTGCAATTTTCAAAATAGGTGCACTGGTAAATAATTCTTTCAAGTTTTGAAAACTCTCTTCGCAATTGGAAGTCCATTCAAACTTCACTCTTTTCTTTTATAATGAAGTAATTGGATATGCAATCTTGGAGAAACCTTCAATGAGTCTCCTATAGTAACCATCCAACCCCATAAAAGATATGACCTCTAAAATGCTCTTTGGTGCTGGCCATTCTCTGATTGCCTTAATCTTTTCCAGGTACACTGCTATGCCCTCTTTTGATATAATGTGACCCAAATAGTGGATTTGTCTTTGACAGAGAGTGCACTTGCTCAACTTGGCATACAATTGGTGTTCTCTCAACACTTGTAGTAGCATCCTCAAACGTTGTTCATGCTCCTCCTCTATCTTGGATAAAAATATCATCCAAGAAGACAACAAATTTGTCTAGGTAATCTCTGAACACACCATTCATCAGACACATAAAAGTAGTTGGTGCATTTGTCAATTCAAATGGTATAACTACAAACTCATAATGGCCATACCTTGTCCAAAAGGTTGTCTTGCTAGTATCTTCTTCCATGATTCCCACTTGATGGTATGTTGACATCTGATCAATTTTGGAAAATATCTTTGTTCCTTTCAGTTGATC
>ML807255.1:274064-289350 GCA_009831015.1 Picea engelmannii
AATTTCTTGCATCTATTTATAAATATTGTTGAATCAAAACCCTAGGGGACAAACACACAAGTAGGTCATTGTCTCATGTCCCCTGATAGAAAAACCTTTTAGCCATTGAAGAAGAAGAAGAGAGCCTAGCCATAGCTACACTCTTTCTTTCTTCTTCCCTTAAGCTAGCCGTAGCTTTGAACTTCAAGAGGAAGGGAACGTCCCAGACCTAGGTTATCTACACCTAGGGCCATTTTCTTTTAGGGTTTGATGAAAGAGTCTTGCTTTAGCAACACTCTCCCTCTTTAAACTCTCTTGTCTTGATTTTGCTTTTCATTGAGCTAGTTGTTTGCCGGGAAGGAGGAGAGAGCACGAGGCCTTGCTTTAGCAACACCAGAGTGAGCCTCTCTCCCCTAGGGTTCTGTCTTTAAGGCCCTACTTTAGCAGCACCTTGAAACCTTTCCCTCTTGTCCTTTAAATCTCATCCCCTTCAACTTGTGCGTCCTTCACCTTTTTGACTCCATAACCCTTAGGCACTGGTCTTGAGCCTCCAACGTTGAAGTGAAAGTGATTAAACAACTCTCAAAACCTTTTATAAATTGAAACCCTAACTAACTACTAACCCTAAAAGGCTGACGTCACCCTTGGTTATTTCATCTTGACGCAACAACTTTCATTTGTTAAGCAATTGGATGGTGATTTGATGCATTTATTGAATAAGGATTGATTGGATACATTGATTGCTACATCATCTTGATATTTATTGGTGAAGTGATATTATTTCATTGCTATATTAACAAACATTGACTTCGTCAATATTTATTGTTATAATTGCTTATATATTGATATCATATAGTCTTATGAAGTACTAACCCATTGAATCATAGCTTGCATACATATTGGTTTGTTGTTGCTTTGTTCCAGGCAGGTGCTCTTCTTTGGGCCTACACTTCATTATTGGCTATTTAGCCAGGACTATCTGTTTTGGTGGTGACCTGTGAAGGGGGAACTGAACTTTGACTTTTAAACTTTTGCCTCTTCAAAACTCCAGGTTACCGGGAACGTCTCCCCTGGGTCTAACCTCCCTAAAGAGAAAGAACCTCCCCATCATGGTGACATTGGGTGGGAGAGGTTCCTGTTACGCCAGTTTGGCCTTCTACTTCATAGCCATTTGACTTAGCTACAAACTGTGCGATAACAAGGCCCTCTCTTTGGCTATACTTGCTACCCTCAAGCTGCCATGTGGAGTGTTGAGTCCCCTGTAGGGGCTTCTCAGTGTGATGTCCAGTTTCTATGGAGAGAGTTCGTTGTTAGAGTATGCCTACTTGTTGTCCCAGATCTGAGTGTTGATTTGATTGTGGATAAATACCTTGTTGTCCCAGATCTGTGTTTTGATTTGATTGTGGATAATCACCTTGTTGTCCCAATTCTGTGTGTTGATTTGATTGTGGATAATCACCTTGCTGTCCCAGATCTGAGAGTTGATTTGATTGTGGATAATCACCTTGCTGTCCCAGATCTGAGTGTTGATTTGATTGTGGATAATCACCTTGTTGTCCCAGATCCGAGTGTTGATTTGATTGTGGATAATCACCTTGCTGTTTTCAGATCTGAGTGTTGATTTTATAGTGAATAATCACCTTGTTGTTTTCAGATCTGAGTGTTGATTTGATTGTGATTAATCACCTTGTTGTTTTCAGATCTGTGTGTTGATTTTCTTGTGGATAATTACCTTACTGTTCCAGATCTGAATGAGGGTCTTCTTGTGGATGCTTCCTTGTTGTTCAATCTTTGAGTGAGGGTTTGCTTTTATCTAAATGAAGGGTTTGCTATTTAGACCTGTGAAGGGTTTGCCTCTTACTGTGGTTGATCTACTTGGTTGATCTAATGGCATTCTTATGTTTCTTACTGTTATCTGTGTAAGGGCATTCTTATGTTTGATCTACTTGTTGTCCTGATCTACTTGCATTTGTGATTGATTTCCCTGCTATACTATCACTGCTTATTTGGAGGGTTTCCTATTGGGTTATCTGTTGTTTTGACTATGGACTATTGTTGTTTTCAGTGGGGTTTACTATCTATGGCAAAACTGTTCCACAGTTCTTTTGACAGAGATCAAACCCTAGAGGTTTGATCCATTAACCTAAACTTCATCTGAGCATACTTACAGAGGCATACATCTATACATGTGACAGGTACACCTCTCATTTGATTCTGGAGGTAAACTATAGTTAATTTTGTACTCAGAAATATTGTTTTGTTTTAGATCTGTTTATCTTCTATGCTGATCTAGTTGATAGAAAAATTTTAAAAGTACAATGTTTTTTCTATTTTCCCTATTATCTAACAAGGTTGGCTATTGTCCACTCAACAGCCCAACACCCAACAAAACTCACAGCAAGTTAATTCCTACAGCAATTCCAGTCCACTAGCTCTCCTTTCCCTCAACCTGCACAACCCAAGGAATGGGATCCCCTTCTTTGCTACGTAGTCCCTGTTGTCGTCCTTATATACACTTGCAAACGTGAGCTAGGTCCTACTCACTTAGTGTGTCCTTGGAGCCAAAATGCCTAGGTTCAAAGCCCGCTGTCACTTTGACTTGAACCTCTTCCGTCTAGGCTTACTCCTAGGGAAGCCAGGGGGGTAGACCCTAGTTTCTAGATGAGATTAAACTTTAAGTTCTAGGAGTTGGTTTTAATTGGTTTAAGGTTTGGGGAAAATCTAGCCTATGATGCAAAGGCAGCAATGCAATGTGCAATAATTAGAAATGACAAGCAAGCCTTTTCGTAGGACAACTAACACTAGTGCCTAAGATTGGGCAAGGGGTCAACTAAAGTTTGAGGGGTTTAGAATCTAGATTACACAAGACTTACAATGATTACAATGATTATAATTAGATTAGATACAAACTAGATACAAGATTACAATAAAGAATATCTAAATGTTACAACAAAGTTAAACAGAAGATACAAAGATACAAAAAGATCAACTAACAATTGCTTATATGTGCGGGAATTCAAAGATATTCAAAATGATACATTCATCAACATAACAAACCAAGCATGCTCACAATAGAGTGTCTCCTCAAAAGGATGCACTACTCTATTGGACTGCACTCAATGGCACACAAAATCACTCAAGACCCAACAAGATAGTGCCTCCAAAGGATGCGCAACTTCTTGAGGGATCACACCAAGAGATAAACACCAAATTACTAAAAACAAAATGCTTGAAGGAAAATGTCCAAAGATCAACCAATGACTAATTAGTGATTCATCCACAACACATAAAGATAACTTGCATGTAAATGTAAAAGTGAAAGAGTGTTTGCAAGTGTAAATGTAGATCACCAAGAGATAAGTTAAATAGATGGCCCAAAGTTGTGGATTAAGGATTGATTAAAAATTGTTAAGTGAAGTCTCAATCCTAGCTAAGTGTCAACCCAATACTCCCCCCGCTTGTACCAAGTAACTGTTGGGTGCTCAAGAAGTATGGCAACAAGGCCTACCCTATCTCCACAGGTCAGCCCAAGGGAAAAGAGTACTCCCAGAAAGGACGTTGAGCGCAACAAGACCGTCCTCGGCCTATCACCTTCCGTTGCTTCCTTTAGTCCTCGTTTAAATGGCAAAGTTGGGTCAGTAGAGGTGCCCTATTAAGTCTAGTTGATTATTAGGCCTATGGACTAAGTGTTTTTAGGTGATTAAGTGTGTTAAAGTGAGTTTTACTGCCCAAAAAGTGTCAAAAACCGAAACTTGAAAGCAGCAAGAAATGAAGTTCTAGATTATTAGATTATTGCATGTGAAGCACATAGAGAACTTGAAAGGAATGCTGAAATGAAAGAGATAGCTTTACACAATTTACATGCCCATATTTGTTTGCAAACTTGAAAGATAGATGCTTAAGAAACAAGAGCTTGCAAGTAAAGAAACAGCAAAGCACAAGATTTAATCCTATGTCTCCATGGGCTTAAAGCTAGCATTTAGTTGCGTGTGAGATCTAATACTAGATCATTTTAACCATGAGCATAAGCATATTGGACATCTACAACTAAGCTAGCCATACTATATTGGGGGTACCTTTGTCAAACTCTCACCCAAGATGTAGGCACTAATACTTGGGGACCCCCTTTGGGCTTGCTTACGAAACTTAGAAAGATGGAGAAAAGAAGGGGTTTTTGTTACCACCTGGCGAGAACCTACAAAAACCAACAAGCTATTGCTTGCTGGAAATGCTGCAACACACCCAAAAAAGTTAAGAAAATTTATGTTTTGCAACAGAAATTTTCTGGATACAAATATCAGAAAATTTATGTATTTAAATGACCTATCTAAGAGAGTTAGCAACCAAAATCTGAATGAAACAATAACAGAAATATGAAAGGGAAAAACTACGAAGTTTTAGTGAGCTATGAGGGTAGATTCTTGCTCAAATCTATCCCAACAAAACTCTTGAAGCAACCTACAAACTTTGAACAAAATGTGAGACAAGAATATATGATGGATTGCATAAACCAACAACACAACAAAGTTTATATCATTGGCAAATACAACACATTTAGACCAGCAACTACACTATTACCTAACCTAGCTAAGTAAACTAATTTACCCAAGCAAACTACTCAATATTCCACAAAAATATCCAATGAAACAAATCACCTCATATGCATGGAACACCAAGACACAATCTTGTACTCTAAGATTCCTCCAAAGCCTTTTCTTATTGAAAAAATGAGAGGTTGTAGCGACTAATTGCTCCAAGCTCTCCAAGAGCAAAATGGAATGGAAGAAAGATGAGAAATGAGAGAGAGAAGATGGCAAGAAAATGGTAGCATAACAATACTCGAGAGATGGTGAGAAATGAATGAGGGATGGCTCTTATTTATACTTGGAAAGGAAAAGCTACCCCTCTTGGATGAGTTACAAGTGTCACACATCAAGGAAAAGTCACTTTCGGGGTTTTGGTAAGTTAGGGTTTTGGCATGGATGGATGAAGTGGCAATGAGTTGAGTGAGTTGGCAAGGCTTTGACAAGTCAAATGATGAGTTGTAGGGTTTAGGGAGGCACACCAAGGGATAGAATAAGTCTCCCATTAATTTTTCTTATTTATTTTTTACTTTTTTGAGACTTTCTAGAAGGGGGGCATACCTCTCTAGGGAAAGTGACGTTTTGCTTAATGGCTAGGTGAGGGGGTGATGTGAGGGTTGGAAAAGGTTAGGAAAGTGTTTTCTCATCATTTTCCATCTTTACTTTACTCCATTTGCTCAAAAATTACAAAAATGACATTTTTCATATGTCATGACTAGCAATTAAAATTGTTATTTTGACTAACTAAGACTCCCTATGGACAAACACCTAGCAAAAGTTGTCTAACTGAGCTGAAACTTGGTCCAAGGGTGTAGGGGATCTCATTCCATTTCTTTTGAGCACAAATACCCCTAGCAAAAGCCCAAGGACCTAATTTTTACATTATTTATCAAAAATTAATTAAAAATAATTAATTAAATTACCCAACCTTAGGCAATTTTAATTAATTAAAAAAAAACCTATCTAGACTCGACGAAATTCCGCAAAATTTTCTGAAATGTCTTACATGGTCATTTACATCATTCTTAAATACAAGCTA
This sequence comes from Picea engelmannii, assembly GCA_009831015.1. Taxonomy (NCBI): domain Eukaryota; kingdom Viridiplantae; phylum Streptophyta; class Pinopsida; order Pinales; family Pinaceae; genus Picea; species Picea engelmannii. Next base: position 279,666 of record ML807255.1, read on the forward strand.
CCAGAGGATTAATCCATTAGAACGCCTTTCACCACTTTGGAGGAATTATTTAGTGGGAGTGAAAAACTCAAGGGAAATTAATAAGGCTAAAAAGATAATAACCTGAGGAAAAAAAACACTTAGTGAAAGGAACTCTCATAATGAAGAAGTCCTAAGGTAACTGACCTAACTATGATCCATGCAGACCTATCACATTATTATCCCACATAGGGGAGCGGAAATTCCAATTACAAAAAGATGTGCTAGTGGCCATAATTGCCCTGTAGAACCAAATAGTCTCTAACTTGGTAGCATCTGATGTTGCATATCTTCATGGTACATGGAGTTGACCCCCTAGTTGAATAGGTGGTCAACAATCCCTCAAGCTATCCCACTTCCCTCCAAGGCTACAACACAGGATGGCTAGGAAATCTCTCAGGGGGCTCTAGGAATTATAGTTGAAACAAGAATGTTCACATCAGCAATTTCACTTGCTCTTGGGTAATTTCTTCTATAGAAAATTACTCATAGGCTTACAGCCTAACTCAGCAATTTCACTTGCTCTTGGGTAATTTCTTCTATAGAAAATCATTCACAGGCTTACAGCCTAACTCTCCATGCATTTTCCAGCTCTAGCAAAGTATCTTCAACACCCACTATGGCTTCCTTCTCTTCCAAGAACTAGAACTCTCCTTTCCTCCCTTCTACCAAGCTATAAAAACTCCTCTCTCTAGATTTGGATGCCCTAACCCTCTTTTGTGACCTTTGTCAGTTGATGATCAACCTGGGTAAAACCAAGGTCGTGATCTTCAACGGGTGGAAGAAGATCCTCTTTGATCGACATTTCCTTTTAGAGGAGAGGAGATTAAGATCACTAACACTTATACCTATTTGAAGGTATTGTTCACAAGACCTCGCTTTAGACTGCATCATGCACTTCAGCCCCGAGTCAACAAGGGCTATGGGTCCTTGGCCCTTCTTGAGAGGTAGTGTTTCCGAAACCATTTTTAGGACATATCGACCAAGATGTCACTCATGGACACTCTTGTTCGGCCCACGATTCTATACGGTTCTGAGGTTTGGGGACCTAGTTTGCTAGAGTCTCATTGGTCTTTAGTAGAGAGTACAGATCATCCTCCTTCATTACATCATCAAATGCAAGCATACAATTCCTCAGCCCATTGTCCTCACAGAGTTTGGTGCTCGCCCTTTCCATCTTAAGACAGTGTTTGGTCTTATCTAACTCCAGCACCGCATTTAGAGATTCGTTGATATAGCAAAGGAATAGGATTGATATCCATACTTGGCTTACTACTGATCAGAGTCCATCGCATCAGCTAGCTCTCTGGTTCAATCTCGGTGTTGGTACGCCGGGGTCTCGCATCTCCTTGCATCTGTGGGTATTACGATGGATCGACTCCCTCCATTTAGATATTCCTTGGATGCACCCGGCCACCTCTTACCTACTAAACAAGAGATGAATACAATCATACGAGAGGATATCTACAGGCAGTTTGTACAGGTTACTTAGATAAACCCTTAGGGTGGGTTACGTCCGAAGATAGCCTTCTATGTTGAGAACTTCATGGTTATGAGGGACAGAATCATTCTTCGACCCCTTTACACACTTAGTCATTGGATGCACTCTCTTTGAATCCCCTTGGGCCAGTTCAGAGTTGGCTCTCATAGACTGTAGATCAAGACTGACCATCAAATTGACTGTTTAGAAAGGATCTGCCAGTTGTGCCATCTCCTAGAGATTGAGACTGAGGAGCACTTAATCTTTCGTTGCCCAGTTTACTACGAGATCCGAGAACAATTCCAATGTCTTTTTAGGGAGCTATAGACACTTGGGAGCTTCTTTGGGTACCCTAACCAGGGATGTTTGGCCTGAACAATTTTGAGGCTCCTTAAGGATGTCAACACATGTCTGAAAATTGACTGTCACAAGGTCACTAACAGGTCTGATTTTACAGTTGTTTAAAGGTTGCTAACATGTATGTTCTTTCTCTGATATCATGCTCATTTTTTATGTTGTTTAATAGTTTATTTAGGAAAATTTTGTTGTCCCAGAATTAGCTTTTAATAGTCATAAAACATAATATTCACCTCTGAACTTTTCCACTTAAAATGATGATAAATAAATAAGCAAACCACAAATTTGAACTCATAGATTTTTTTTCAACATGACCCTGGAAAAACCCCCATGGGGAAAACCAGTGAAGAGCAGATTTATTATGGAGATCTTCAAAAAAATTTACAGCAGAGATTACACGTAAGCTACAGCCAACTTATCTCAAGTTCGGCAACCTCTTTCTCCTTGAAATATGAGATAGCCTTGCCTTGAAGTGTGCACCCTTTGCCTTGGGATTTGTGCCCTTCTTCTTGAGCTACTCTCTTCCTAGTAAATCATGTCTGTTGTAGCACCAAGTGCGCCCCCTTGCCTTGGACTAGCCTTGCTCCTTGTGCACCCTTATCCTCTTGGTGTGCCCTCTTCTTCTCTTGTGTGCCCTCTTCTCAATGTGCGCCCCTCTTTCTCCTTCTTCCTCTCCAAAACCCTTTTCTCCTCTTCCTCTCTTCACTTCCTCTCAAAGTGAACAATGAATGCCTTTTCTCCTCCTCATCTTCTCTTTAACCTCCTCATTAGACTAACATAAAAACCAATGGCTAGGATAAGATCTTAACCAACCAAGATCAAGAGTGGAGATTAGATCTCCCCCTTTACTTAAGTTCCCTGAGTCACTTTATGTTAATAAAGTCACTTTATGATTAAAAGCTCATAAAGTCACTTTGACTTTATAACATAAAGTAAAGTGGAGGAGGGGTACTTTTCCCCCTTTAGTGTTAGGCACTCAACAACACTAGGGGACCACTTCACAAGGTACAGAAACTCAACACTCCCTCTTACCGAGGAAAGTGTTCTTCACCACTCCCATCTTGTCTCTGAAGTAGACATGTTTGCCCCTTGGCAAAGACTTCGTGAGAATGTATGCAACTTGCTCATCAGAAGATATGTATTCAAGCCGAACTGCTCCTCTCTAAACCCAACCACGAATAAAGTGGTATATGATCTCTATGTGCTTTAACCTATCGTGAAACACTAGATTCTCAGAGAGTTTGATACAACTCTAATTATCATAGTGAATCACTATAGGCCTCAACTCATGACCAAATAGACCAAACAATAACTTGCGAAAACAAATAGCCTCGCAGCTAGCTTGGCTAGCTTCCATATACTCTGCCTCAACAAAACTCAATGCCACTGACTTCTATTTCCAGCTGAACCAGGAAACAACTATTGATCCCAACCTGAAATAGCACCCTAAAGTGCTCTTCCTGTCAACTACACATCCTACCCAATCTGAATCTATATAGCCAAGCAACCTGACCCCATCACCCATGACATATTCCAAACTATACTCCATTGACCCTGCTATGTACCTCAAAACATGTTTTGCTGTTGTCAAGTGCACTCTCCTAGGCTCCACCATACATTGACTGAGAGTGTTCACAACAAAACAAACATCTGGTCTAGTGTTGACAAGATACATCAAAGAACCAACCAACTGACAATATCCTATGGCATCCACCAACTCGAACTTCGAAGCAATAAGCTTCCTCCAGTTGGTGACCATAGGTATCGACATGGGTCCACAATCCTCCATCTTAAATCTACTCAGAATATCTGTTGCATACTTCCCTTGTCCCAGAAAGACATGCCCATCCCCCTGCCAAACCTCCATGCCCAAGAAATAATGCATCAGTCCTATGTCCTTCATCTCAAACTCTAAAGCAATACCCCTCTTGCAATCAACTATGAGCTCCTCCCCTCCATTGATAAACAAGTCATCAACATATAGGATAAGAATGAGAGTATCCTCTCCACAAACAATGTAATAGGGATTTGGATCCGCCTCACTCTTCTCAAAGCCCATCTGGAACAAGAGTCAATCCTGGAATACTAAGCTTGTGGAGCTTGCTTCAAACCATACAATACCTTTTTCAAGAGGCACATGTGGGACTCTCTCCCAAACACCTCGAACCCTTGTGGCTGCTCAATGTATACCTCCTCCTCTATAAGACCATTCTAAAATGTTGTCTTCACATCCATCTGATGGATATTCCAACCCATCTCTGTTGCAATGGCCATAATACTCCTAATGGAAGTATATCTCGCAACTGGTGTGAATGTCTCATCATAGTCAATCCCCTCAACCTAAGAGAATCATCTCGCCACAAATCGAGCCTTGTGTTTCTCGATGCTACCAATTGCAGCATTCTTAATCTTGTACAACCACTTGGAAGTCACAATTGACTTCCCCTTTGGTCTAGGTACCACCTCCCACACATCATTCCACATAATGGAATCATACTCATGCATGGCATCTCTCTAGACCTGTTGATCTGCTGCCTGCTCAAAAGTAGTGGTCTCAAAATTTGTGACGCTAGTCACCATGGCCAAGTATGAACCAAACCTCTCTGGTGTTTTTCTCTCTCTCATCAACCTCTAAGGTTCACCAACATGCTCCTTGGCTTCCTTTAAGGTCTCTTGAAACCATCTTGATTTCCTCTTCCCTGAAGTAACCTCCTATGGAGCAGTGTCCTCATGCCCCTCAGTCTCATCCATAGATCTCGCCATCGATGTCTAAGATCCTGAAGCACGTGCACCTATGGTCTGTGTACCAAACACCTGTGATCTTGTAGTTGTATCAGGTGGACCAATCACCCCTGAACTCGGTGTAATAGACACTTGAGGTTGAGTCCCCTATGATGTATCATCTTGAATCTGTGGGACCTCCTCAACTCTATCTCTTAACTCACAAGATCTTTGAAAGGCTCTATCCTCCTCGAATCTAACATCTCTGCTCACAACAACTCAAATCAGTGCTGGTATGTAGATTCGATAGGCCTTGAGACCCCGTTGCATCCAAACTACAATCCCCTTCTCTGTCATGGGATCCAACTTTGTCCTCTTCTCAAAAGGGACATGAGAGAAAGTTAGACACCCAAATATGCGAAGGTGTCCAACATCTAGCCTCCTCCCAGTGAAGGCCTCCTCAAGAGTCTTGCTCCCCAGAGCTCTATGTGGACTCTTGTTCTACAGATACACTGCAGTACGGCAAGCCTCAACCCATAAGAAAAATAGCAACCCCTGATCATGCAACATAGATCTCACTGCAACAACAATAGGCATGTTCTTCCTCTCAGCAACCCCATTCTGTTGGGGGTTGTAAGGAACAGTCAACTGTCTCTGAATACCCTCCTGGGTGGAGAAGTCTCTAAACTATGTGAAGGTATACTCACCCCCATTGTCCGACCTAGAGACCTTGATCTTTCTCCCTGTCTGGTTCTCCACAAGAGCCTCTTGAAGACCTCACTCTTGGTCTTCAAGAAATAGATCCAGGTCTTCCTGGAGTGGTCATCAATGAATGTCACATAGTACTCACATCCACCCAAGGAAACTGATGACATGGGCCCGCACACATCAGAGTGTACCAAATCAAGTATCCCAGTTGATCTACTGTCACTACTCGGAAAGACAGTCTTGGTGTACTTCCCAAGAGCACACCCCCTGCATACCTCCTGATGCTCAATGTCGAACTGTGGCAATCTTGTCACAATCTCCCTCAACACCCTTAAAGCTCCTTGATGCAAGTGAGCCATCCTTCTATGCCAAAGCTCACACAACTGAATGTTGTTGTTGCTACTAGCCAAACCATGTAATGGCTAAAAACTAAGTCTGTACAGTTTCCCATCACGAGTCCCAATCACTCTGGCCGATGTGATACTGAACCCCTTAGGGTGAATGAGGACCTCCTCACCTCGAAAGACACCTCAAATCCCCTATCCTGAATGGTGGAAATTGATATCAGGTTCTTCTTCAACCCAAGGACATACAATACATCCCTGAACACCATGGGTGGCCTCAACTCTCTCTAAAAGGAAACTGTGCCACGCCCAACCACTCTGACTCTGGTGTTATTCCCAAGCACTATCTCCAACTTGATCCCTGACTCTGAAAGATCAGTAAAGTGCTCTCTAACACCAGACATATGACTGGATGCTCCACCGTCTATGTACCGTACACTAGATGGTGTCTCAAATATAGACAAGCTAACAAGCAAGGACATCTCCCTCTCAAACTGAGAGGGGAACTCATCCTCCTCAACTGATGTTGTTGTACCACCCTACTTGTTCTTCTTCCTGTTGAGACACTGTCCAGCATAGTGTCCCAACTTGTTACAAGCAAAGCATTTAACTTTGCTCATATCTCTTTGTTGCTCACCTACCTCTGTTGTTGCTTGGCCCCACCCTTGGGACCCTTCTTGGTCTTCTTCTTGTCCTTTGCAGAAAGAGCAAGATCATCACCATCATCCCCACCACACTGTTGACTAGTAGATCCTGAGCCAACTCTGAGCTCCTCCTGTACAAAGTCATCCCATAGCCTCTCCCAACTAGGCATATGCTCTCTGGCTACAATGCCTCGTACAAAGCTCTCCCAAGGTTTGGAGAAGCCATTTATGTTAAGAAAATTAGTGAGGAAAGATAAAAGTGAGACTTTAAGTTGAGTCAATGAAAGAATAAGTCCTAGCCATTGATCTTGTAAAAGATCCAATGGCTGGGATCTTCCACGAAGTTGAGGGCCCACACACAAACCCTAAGCTAAGGGAAAAGGAAAAGGGCAAGTCACTAGGCGTTTTAGTGATTCGAACATGAAAGGAGGCGCACGAGGGCACACATAGCAGTGAGCAAACTAGCCAGTGCGGCCCTGGGCAACCCGCATCTGGCACAAGAGAATAGAGATTGCCTTTGCACACGGTTTAGCACAGGTAACCAGACCAAGCAGGGTCATAGACACTTAGAGTCACTCCAGGACTGCAGACAAAGGGCAAGAAAGAGATATATCGGGTGGAGAAAGAAAAACCCGATTAGTACCTATCCGTACGAGCTACAGGTGTATGGGCTTCCTTTGTATTGACAAGGCTGTAAGAAATATGTTATTGTTCTTTTGTAATATTTCTGCTGAGACAAATAAAAATGTTTATTACCTCTCTCATTTCTGTTTTGTTTTGAGCAACTATTATGTTCCATAAAGAATGTGTATTTCGTTTCAGTTAGTGTTTTACAATTTAAGGTTGTCCTCACCAACTCTGATGAATCCACTATCTCCCCCACAGCTTCCAACTCATCATGAATCTGTGAAAACCTCGTGAGGAATGAGGCGACCAAATCAGTGTTAGTCATCGTAGTGCCCCTCAATTTCTCCTGGAGCACCATCTTTCGGTTTTGGCTAGGGCTCTAGTAAAGGCTACACAAGGACTGCCACATCTGAAATGCAAAGTCCTTACCAGAGACATGAGGAATAATATGGTCTTTCACTGCATCTAGGATAGTCCTCTTGGCCTTGATGTTCCTCTTCCTGAACTCTGCCAAGAGAACTGCATCTGTAGGAGGAACCACTGGACTCTCCACAATGTCCCATAGCTCACCCTCCTCCAAAATCAAAACTATCCTAGCCTTCCATGGAGACCAATTGCCAGCCCCAGCTAGCCTATCCTCCACCCTCAACCCTCCAACTGACATGGCTGCCAACTGATGAAAAAAACAACCAAAGAACTCTGCTGCCCACACACCAATCTCAAGTGTGAATTTGAAGTTTCCCAGGTGAGATAAAAATCTGCTCTCTGTCTGCAATTTATCAGCCCTCTCTTCTGCCCTTACGCTCTGATACCATGAACAATTTTGAGGCTCCTCAAGGCTGTCAACACAAGTCTGAAAATTGACTGTTAGAAGGTCACTAACAGGTCTAATTTTACAGTTGTTTAAGGGCTGCTAACAGGTCTGTTCTTTCTGCTGTTTAGGACTGCCTTTTAGGACTAATATCATGGTCATTTATGCTGCTGTTTAAAAGGTTTATTTAAGAAAAGTTCGCTGTCCCAGAATTAGCTTTTAACAGTCATAAAACATAATATTCACCTCTGATCTTTTCCACTTAAAATGCTGATAAATAAATAAACAAACAACAGATTTGAACTCATAGATTTTCGGTCAACATGACCCTGGAAAAACCCCCATGGGGAAAACCAGTGAAGAGCAGATTTATTATGGAGATCTTAAGGAAAAATTTACAGCAGAGATTACAAGTAAGCTACAGCCAACTTATCTCAAGTTGGGCAGCCTCTTTCTCCTTGAAATATGAGACAACCTTGCCTTGAAGTGCGTGCCCTTTGCCTTGGGATTTGCACCCTTCTTCTTGAGCTGCTCTCTTCCTAGTAAATTGTGCCTGTTGTAGTACCAAGTGCACCCCCTTGCCTTGGACTAGTGCGCCCTTGCTCCTTGTGCGCCCTTCTCCTCTTGGTGCACCCTCTTCTTCTCTTGTGCGCCCTCTTCTCATGATGCGCCCCCCTTTCTCCTTCTTCCCCTCCAAAACCCTTTCCTCCTCTTCCTCTCTTCACTTCCTCTCAAAGTGAACAACGAATGTCTTTTCTCCTCCTCATCTTCTCTTTAGCCTCCTCATTAGGCTAACCCAGGAACCAATGGCTAGGATTAGATCTTAACCAACCAAGATCAAGGGTGGAGATTAGATCTCCCCCTTTACTTAAGTTCCCTATGTCACTTTATGTTAATAAAGTCACTTTATGATTAAAAGCTCATAAATTCACTTTGACTTTATAATATAAAGTAAAGTGAGGGAGGGGTACTTTTCCCCCTTTAGTGTTAGGCCCTCAACAACACTAGGGGACCACTTCCCAAGGTACAAAAACTCAACATGGCCTTATACATGCAAGAGGCCCTTCGTCTCCGCTCTTCTATCCTCCAGCCACATCCACATCCTAGACCAGCTACCACCCAGCGGATCACTTCCTTTTTTAAAGTGCTCCCGACTAGGGGCACCCTGCATCAATTAGAGAGATGATCCCAAATCAATGAGGACACGGAGCATCTCTATCTCCATGAGACCCAAACAACATCACCAAAGCAGACCTCACATTAGCAAACAAACTAGTCACCAAATGGGATCTTCCAAAACACAACAATAGGGCCTTCCTTCCAGACAGCAGCACATCACTCATTCTAACTCCTCTCTTGTTTCTTTTTTAGGACAAACATCTCTTTTGAGTTTTCTTCAGTCGGCCATGTTAGGAGAGATGGTTCTAGTGGATCAGTGCAGCTTCGTACCACCGACGCCATAGATTCGAGATCTACTCACCATGTACATCTCTCCCCTGGACTGCCTCTCCATTTTTGGAGATGACTCTCTAGGTTTTAGGTTAGATTTCTATTCTATTTTTACTTGTTGCTTCTTCGTTTTTAGACATCATTGCACCTAACAGTCCCATTCACCTACGTCAGTGCTCAGTTGTCAAACATTAATACATTTATCTTATCTTATCTTATCTACACTCGAATTTCCTTTTCTTCTTCTATGCATGCTTTGACTCTCACACTTCCCAAAAAGATTGTACCCAGCTCATGCTCTAATAACTAGGTGAAATGACTTTTTCACCCACCTCTTACATGCATGTACTTAGCCCATTCTCCAATAACTAGGTGAGATGACTTTGTCCACTGACCTCTTACATGCACTCAATGATTGGTTTAATAAGTCAAAGGAGGTAAATATTAATAATAAAATGATTTTAAAAAATGGCTTGGGTTAATTAGGAATGTGGGATTTCTCCTTGGACCCCCTTTAGCCCCCTCT
>ML807256.1:0-21187 GCA_009831015.1 Picea engelmannii
GGTTTTAATCAAATCTGTAATCTGTCCATATTGTATATTTGTGAATAAAGAATGATCTTGGCTGACAATTAGGTAGTTGATTTGAGTTATTATGATCATAGTTAGTATTTTGTAGACATATAGTAGTTAGTAATTTGTAGTTACATTATTTTGTTAGTTTTAGTTAGTTTTATTAGTTTCTAGTTTCCTTAGTTTTAGTTTAATTTCTTTTATTTAATTAGTTAGTTTGTTTTAGTTAGTTTTTATTAGTTTCTAGTTTCCTTAGTTTAGATCATTTAACTTAGATCAACTTTCTCTTTGGTTTCCTTACGAGACCTTAGAGCGGCCAACGGAGCCGTTAAACTCGTCAGGGTGGTCCATACCAAATGGCTTGGGTTATTTAGACAACCCCGGACCGGTTCCACTCTCCCAGTTGATGGATGGACTGTTTCGCCCGTCAACACCTCCATTATCTAACCTTAAGATATTTATATTATTTTTAGAAAGGTTTTCAACAAGTGTTTTGAATTATTTGAACTTGTTGAATACTTCACTTTTATCTTTCAAAAATTAAATCCAAGTGTTACGTTAGAAATCATCAATAAATGATGTTGGTTGCGGAGCCTGATTATCTTCCTGATTCACAGGTCTTTTTTTTCACCCGTGTTTATACCTCATTAAGACTTTACATCCCATAAGAATGTACACTCATCCATGCGGGGGAGGGCAGGGGGGTTTATCCCCCTGTGGGGTCCGGGGGTGAAGCCCCAGAAGGAAAAATTGTCTGGTAAATGTATATTGTAATTTCATTGTAAATATGGACCGTTCATTATAAAGTCGCAGATTTGATGGTAGAAGTTATGTTAGGGTTTTTTTCCCTACAAGGAAACCCTATTTTATGAGGGAAATGTATTGTAGCTATGAATTATTGTGAATATTTTATTCCGAGAGAGGAGACTGTGGGAGAAAGAAGAGGAAGTTACAACGGGTGTGTTGTAGGTTGTATCCCTTCATTTGTTGGATAATAATAAAGGAAGAACCTGGAAATTTCTCTGGTGGACGTAGCCCACACTAGGTGAACCACATATATCTGTGTCTCTATTGTATTGTGTATATTCTTTGTTTTATTTCTGCATTTCTTTTATTTTATTCTTCCGCGATCATGTTTTTCTAACAACTGAAACAAAATATACATACCCAATAATTGAAGTGGATGATATTGGTCCACACACATTTGAATGTATGGTGTCCAAGGCTCCTTTGGATTTGATATCACTTCTTGTAAATGGTTTCTTCACGTAATTTAATTGTGCACATCCCTTACATATGCCATCATGATTCACTTGGATTTCTCGAAAACCTGTCACCATCTTGGTCACGATCGATAGATCTTTGTAATGTATGTGAGAAAATATTATATGCCATAACTCACTTGGAGTAACTGTGTTGTGTACTAATTTTGAGTTTCAATGTCCCTTCAATTTGTATAGGCCTCCTTCTTGAACACCAATCACCACAACTTCATCAATAGACTTTCTTCTTTGCCACATGAGAACTTCACCATCAATGAAAACAACTCTGAATCCTTTCTCATCCAAAGCTGAGATAGAAAGGAGATTCTTCTTCAAACCAGGTACATACAAAACATCCTTCATATTCATAGGTTTTCCGGAATCCAATCTGTAATATGATTCTCCTATTGCTTTAATGGGATATTGATAGTCATCACCTAGCTTCACCTTGTGAGGTGAATGTTTCTGAACTAATTTTAAGAAAGAATCCTTATAACATGTCATGTCCTTAGAAGCACCACTATCAATAAGCCATGTGTCACTTCCATGAGTAACTGATCATGTAAGAGATGATACCGATACATATTATTCACTTGAGTCATCTTCTTTGGCTCTCTCTTGATCAGGTTCATCATCTTCTATGGCATGAGCATGATGTCTTTTATACTTTCCTTTTCTGACCTGATCTTTTGCGTTGGAATAATTTATTGCAATCTGTCCTATATTTTGGTAGATGTAGAATATGTAATTTGAGTAATCCTTTTTAAAATTTATTGTCTTTTGTAATCCATGAGGCTTCTTGTGTGAGTGAACCTGTTTCTTTCTCTTTCCTTTTCTTGCATGAGTTGTTAGAGCTTGATTTTCCTCATCGCTTAGTTTCTCTTCTCTTTCTTCGAATCTAGCTTCTTCCTGAGTGAAATCCTTCCATAGTATGTTAAAATTTCTTTCCTTTTTCCTTGAACAGATTTCTTGAATGAATGATTCCCATGATCTAGGGAGACCATTCAAAGTAGTCATCACCAATTCAACTTCTTTTATTGTGTCTTCAATGGCTTCAAGTTGTTCTTTGATTTGAGAGACTATTGTGAAGTAGGATTGAATGGTTTCTAAACTCTGTATATTCACACTCTTGAGTTATTTTCTCAACGTCATCTTATGGTTGATATTCTTTCCTTCATATAATCAAGATAGGGAATCAAACATTTTCTTGGGAGTTATCAACGAAGAAACATGAGGGATCAAATGATCCTTGATAGAATAAACCATGATTCTCTTTTCCTTGACTAGAATCTTCTTGTAATTTACCTTGGCCACATATTCCTTTGGTTATGGAACTTCTTCTTCGATGAAATATTCTAGATCATTCTCTTATAGAATGAGCATCACTCTATACTTCCATGCTCGAAATTTATCATCACCCTCAAGCTTCTAATCAAGCTTAGTGTTGGGAGTCATCTTACCCCAGGATGAAAATATAATAAGAAAAATATAAACTTTTCAAAGAGAGGTTTTGAACTTACCAGAGCGTGTTCTATGCAACAATGAACTACTCCAACTTCAGTCTATAGTTTCCAAGACATCTTGATCTAGGGTTTATGAGGAAACACTAATTTTTCAAAATGAGAATTTTGGAATTCTGATCCGAGGGAAAGGTGCACCCTCCTTAAGTGAAATCCTTGATGGATTTACTTTGACCAATTTCCTTCATAAATAGGGTGACATCATCACCTAGGGTTTTATGCAAAAACCCTAATTTTCAAAAACTGTGAAAACTACAAAATTGGTCAAGGGAAAAGGTGCACTAGTGTTAGGAGAGTCTTCCTATGAACTGTATTTCCCTAGTGAGTTCCTCTATACTATGAAAATGGATTCTTTCAGGCCCTATATGATACCATGTTAAATTTTTTCTTATGAAATTAAGTGTATTCAATATTCTTTAACTTTTAACAATTAGAACAATAACTATATGCATCAAGATCAGTAAAAGAAATACATCCACAATATACACAAGATTTATCCTAGGAAACCCTGTTGGGGGAGAATCCCTAGAAAATCTTATTCAATATATATTCGTCAACAAGTAGAATGCATATTTCAAGAGAGATCTCACCAAACATAATATAATCGGAAGATAGACCAGAAACCTTAACCATAATAGAGTAGCGTAACACTAGACCAAGATAAGCCTCCAAGAGATAACCAAAACCCTTCACCAAAAACACCTTTACTCTGTAGCTACATCTCCTCCTCAAAATTATGCACTTTTCCTTGAGAGAGAGAAATTGTGTTGTATGTGTTCTCCAAACGATCCTCCTAGCTTCTTATAGATACAAGTTGAGCCACCATGAAATTAGGTCAGGGCCAACTTGTACAAATGTCACTTTATAATTTACATTTTACTTTACAAATTCACAATAGGGTTGACTTTACAAATAGAACATAATATAATTCTTTTAGGTTTTTGACTTGATATGATACAATATTGATACAATAAGAATGTATTCTGAAGCTACTCAAACTTCAACACCCAAGTGTATCTCAAAACACTTTTATCAAGGCAAGAGGAAATAGAAAGGAAGTTATCCCCATGGAAGAAAAGGAAATTGGAAAAGGAGTGTGCAATAAGCCACTCAAATCTACTTGTAGAAGCTTGGAAGAGAGATTAAAAGAGATGATTCCACCATCCATATTCACTCAAACTATTAGGGAACCTAGAAACCAAGCTGATAAGCATTATCAAAAACCAAAAAAGTATGGCATAGTTTGTTCCTATTGCAAGAAAAAGGGACATAAGGCTAGTAATTGTTGACACTCTAGAATTCCAAGAACCTATTAACATGTTCTATGTGACCTTGATAAATATCATGGGTTACCCCTGGTGAAAATTCACAATTAGACCTCACACCATTTGAAATATGGAACCCATCCAAATTATAGTCTGAAATCCATTTCTAGTTTGGGTTTTAATTGTTAAAATATTGTGTAACTGCAAAGAATATTCTTATCCCCTTTTGTGGATAAAGATAAATATATTTATTATTGATTAGATCAATCCCCTTTTGTGGATCGATCATGTCAGTCATTGTAATTGACCAAATCCCCTTTTTCATATTGGTCAAACCCTAATTGTAATAAGCTAAATAAGAAATCAGCCCCATAATATATTAAAGAGTCCCCATAATATATTAAAGGTGGTTATAACCACCCAGAAGAAGAAGTCGACCCAGCCAGTGAAGAGACACTTACACACGTGCCAGAATTGTATAAATAAGAGAGGCCAAGGCCTCATTTAGACACACACTTAGCTCACTCATCTAGTGCGCAAGTTTTGAAGGAAGCTACAGTTGCTAGTTGCCGGAAGAAGGAAGAGAGAGAGGCATGTTGCTCAGTGTTGGATATTCTTTGTTGTCTGGTTCATTATCTTGGCATTGTATTGGCTATCTATATTAAGGTATTTTTGCTGGGTTTTCTTCCCCTTGAGGGTTTCCTAGGATAAATACTTGTGTACTCTTGTGTTTGTGTTTCTCTGAGTGATCCTGTCTATGCTATTGTTATCTAGTAAATTGAAAGTAACCTAATAATAGCATAAACTTTAACATGGTATCAGAGCTAAGCTAAAGAGAACATCTTTCATAGGAAAAATAAAAACGTCACTATTTTTGTACATGAAAATTAGGGCTTTTTATTGAAGAAGATTTTCATCCCTAAATCCATCTAGAAAGGTGCGCCCTACCTCAAGGAACATTTTGGCATCTTCAATGCACATTTTCAGTGGCTAGATCTCCAGAAAAGTGAAACCCTAGTTTTCACAAAGTACCAGAAGTACCAGAAAACCAAAGTATTAGAAGTACCAGAAGTACCAAAAAACCAGAAGCACCAGTCCAAAAATCTGCAGATCAAGTTTGAAGGGGTAAATTTGGATTTTCAGAAATCTTATTGTACCAGCATACTCGCCTCAGTCCAGCACATCTTTTGGTGAGTTCAATTTTCAGATTCAAGAAATTTGATTTTTTTATTATTTATAGCCCGAAGGGCTAGGGTTTCTACTACAAGAAAGAATGGATACCAGCATGAGGGTAGAAGATAGGATGGAAGGATCTAGAAACTTCAGATCTTGGAAGCATAGGTTGCAGATGATTCTAGACGAGAATGATCTCCTAGAACATGTTACAATCGGTGTACCAGAACCAGATGAAGAAGAGGAAAAGACCAAGCATAAGAAGAATGAAAAGAAAGCAAAGAGAATTGTGTCAGATTCAGTGAAGGATCACTTGATCCCTCATATATCCAAACTACAAAAAACAAGGCAAATCTATGAAGCACTCAGTAGGTTATATGAAAGCAAAGACATTAGCCGGAATCTTACCTTAAGAAATTAGCTTTGTAATATGAACATGGACAACTTAGAATATGTCACATCCTACCTTATGAGAGTTTCTCATATCAGAGATCAACTTGCAGCTATTGGAGATGTCATTAGTGACAAGGAGCTTGTAACCACAACCCTAAATGGGTTTCCAACATTTTGGATTCCTATTGTACAAGGAGTGTGTGAAAGAAGAAAGTTACCCAAGTTTGATAAGATATGGGCAGATTGCACACACGAAGAATCTAGACTTGCATACCAACAGAAGAGATTAATTGTTGACGAAGAGGAAGCTCTTATAGTTCAAAATAACAAAAGAAGTTCCTTCAGAAGGAACAATAAAGAAGCTAACTCCGTAAGAGTTCCATACAAGAAGAAATATGTTTCAAAGATCAGTTGCTACAACTGTCAAAAGTTGGGACACTTTTCCTATGACTGCCCTCAAGGAAAAGGGAAAAGAAAGCATCAAGCACATGTGGCAGAGGAAGAGGAATCTCCACCCTCAAATAAATCTTTAGCAGAAATTAAGGATTGTGCACTTTAAGTTTTGAAGAAAGATAGCAAATGGTGGAGTCCATGAAGCCTCCCCACACAAAAACAAAAGATAAGTATTCATGTTTGTTTTTAGTATCTTTCTTACTTTAATACTTTATTATTACATGTTAGTTTTTTGTGAGAATGTTAATTAACCTCATTTTACTTCAGTGTCTATGCATACTTATGAAGGAAGTATCAAAGAAGAGGATGAAGAAAGAGATAAAATATTTATTTCATGTATGATCACTCATTAGAGTGACAAAGAAAGCATACTGTAAGTAAGTTTACAAGTCTCGGAAGAAAGAACTTATGTCGTAAATTGCAGAAGTTAGACAACATGACAAGGACGTATGATATGGTGACAGTCGGTGAAGACCAGACAATATCCAATATTCATATAGGAGTAGGAGGCTCCTAAAGATGCAGAACAAAAATATTCAAGATGAAGAAAAAGATGGATACTCAGATATAGTGGATGAGATGCATGTAACTACAGGTTTCTCCAGTACCATTCTTATAGATGCAGAGGGAGCAGGTTGATCTAGTATGAAGACAGAAAGAAAGAAATATGTGAACTCAAGAAGGCACCCAAGATATTACAGAAGAGAACTTCAAGGATGATGATTAGAAGCTATCAGTTAGGTGTAAGAGGGAGCTATGTCTCCGAGTTCGAAATGAAGGATCGTGATTTGATGCAGTTATAAAAGAATATGGATGGTGCCCAGATATTTTGATCAAGATGAAATCTATCTAGTAGGTGGATGGTGCCCAACAGATGGGTAGCATGGCATTATACCATTGAAAGATTTTGGACCATAAGAGATTTTTTAGATCCCATAGCTAGACCTTCGTAGAGAAGGAAGAGAACTTCATAGAGAGGGAATTAGAAATCCCACAGGTAGACCTTCGTAGAGAAGGAAGAGACCTTCGTATAGAAGGAGAATGAGAAATTTTCCAAGGTTGGCCTTTGTCCAAGTGTTGAGTTTTGGATACTCTAGGGAGATGCTAGAATAACCTCATAGAGAGGGGTGTGACCACCCTCGTAGAGAGGAATGTGGATGTTTCTCCAAGGGGCAGTGGGCAGATACTCTCCTCTAACCAAGGACTAAGTAGCCTGGAACACAAACCTTGACCATGTGGAATTGTTAGTTGGCTATTGAGGTTTGTGCTGTGATCCTACACAGATCATGGAAAGGGAGTCTAGTCTTGCCCAGACTATCATCTTAGCTTCTCTAGTTCATGTGGGATGACTAGGAGTGAAGATATAGTAGTAGTCCTCCCCAGTGGATGGGTGAGATATATGACTACAAGAGAAGGGAGAACATAAAAGGAAAAAAGGAAAGGCAAAACTCATAGGACATATTCTGTGTGAAGATAAGAAAGAAGTATCTTCTGCGTGAAGACGAAAGAAAGAAAGAGTATCTTCTGCGTGAAGGTAAAGAGAAAAAAACTTTCGATGATTTATAGATATGCCAGTCAGTGATCATGATGCCAGATGACCAAGTGGAAGATATTGATGCCTCCTGTTATCCAGTCGATGATGTTGCCCAGTTGATGATGTTTCCCAGTTGATGATGCTATCCAGTGGATGTCGCTACCTAGTTGATGTTGACATCTGGTGACCTGTCAAAAGATAAAGAATATTCTTCTTGTTAAGAGGAAGTGTTAAAATATTGTGTAACTGCAAAGAATATTCTTATCCCCTTTTGTGGATAAAGATAAAATATATTTATTATTGATCAGATCAATCCCCTTTTGTGGATTGATCATGTTGTTCATTGTAATTGACCAAATCCCCTTTTGAGGATTGGTTAAACCCTAATTGTAGTAGGCTAAATAAGAAGTCGGCCCCAGAATATATTAAAGAGGCCCCATAATATATTAAAGGTCATTATAACCACCCAGAAGAAGAAATCGACCCTCCCATTGAAGAGACACTTCCACACGTTCTAGAATTGTATAAATAAGAGAGGCCAACGCCTCATTTAGACACACACTCAACTCACTCATCTAGTGTGCAAGTTTTGAAGGAAGCTATAGTTGTCAGTTGTCGTAAGAAGGAAGAGAGAGAGGCGTGTTGCTCAGTGTTGGATATTCTCTGTTATCTGGTTCATTATCTTGGCATTGTATTGGCTATCTATATTAAGGAAGTTTTTTTGGGTTTTCTTCCCCTTGAGGGTTTCCCAAGATAAATACTTGTGTACTCTTGTGTTTGTGTTTCTCTCAGTGATTGTGTCTATGCTATTGTTATCTAGTAAATTGAAAGTAACCTAATAATAGCAGAAACTTAACATTAATGGTTATGGCCCGGTCCAATGACAATGATTTAGAAGCTAACGTGTGAAATAAAACTAATCTAAGACGCATGTGTCCAAATGAAACTAATGGGAACCAAAGAGTAAACACATAACCATACATTCTCCCATCAATGCACTAGGAAATAGTTCACACAAAGAAGGGACATGAATACGGGTAAATAACTACAAACCCATAATGGTCTAGCATTTAAACAATCATTTGCAATCCTATGTTCACAAATTCTAAAAATATTTCCCAAAAAATAAAAACAAGAATGTAATAGCTACACATAAGAATAATATACAATATGAGATACATTCTTACACAACTCCTATATTGAGCAAAGGTAGTAGAATAATCCACAACAAGTGTGTTGAGGAAAAGATATGAAATGATCTTACTCAAGCATTTCCATATTTTTCTTGCCTAAAGAAAAATAGACGGGAATATCACCCTATGTTTATAGCCATCAAAAATGAAATCCTAACTCACAAGTATTGATTACAAGTTCTTAGGATAGACTTTTCACAATTAAAAGCTTGCTGGAAAATTCATTTTAATATGATTTTCTGAATATAACAGTTGTTGAAATAAATGTAGAGACAGAATTAAAGACACCAAGATGATAATGAAGACAGATGAAACATAAATAAATCCTTTATTTCATTTCAATGAACCAAAGAGTCATTTGTTTTACAAAATTTCATGCAGAAATTTTGGACCAAAGTCAAACTTAGACATCCCGGATGGAACATACAAAAGGACCTCTGACAAAAAATCAAAAACTGAAATCTAAAAGTTGGATCAACTTGCCACAGTTTGTTGCCCACTCAACTCTACACAATAGCCTTTGTTAGTCAAGAAAACTAATTCACAAACATACAAGTCTACATAAACTATCAAAGATAGTTCAACACCTCTGAAAAACAAGTGTATGAAAGATGTAATTCAACCTTGAATCTTGTTGTCTACAATAAGACCCTGCTATCATAAAAAAAGAATTAGGCTTGTGATAAATTAAGGAATGAATGAAAACTAAACTATCTTAGCATAAAATCAAAGATCAAACCTTAGTATGCTTCTCCTTCTATCACTCCTATGTTCCTCCCTTTCATTTTTCCTTTAAGAAAATTAGAATTGGTTGAAGTAGTTGAACTACCTCATTAGTTAAGTTAACTAAAGACTCAACCAACTTTTTAGTTAGGGGGAAAAGTAATAATCATAAAAAGGGTTATAGATAAATAATAACTAGTAGGTGGGACCCCTTATCACTCCATTTAGCTTCTTAAAAATCATAACATAACTAGTTAATCAAGAAAAACACCCCTCTTTGTGACTCCCATCATCACATTAACATTTGACAATTTAGCTCATTGATATTTGAAATTATTTTCAAAAAATATATTACTCATATATCCAAAGAAAGCATGTTGTCCAAAGCTTCTAAAGTCAACTGTCATCAACAATAAATAACATAAAAACTCAAAAAACATATTTCCCACTCTAAGATGCAATCTTTCCTTGATTGTTGTTGTCACCCTTCGATTTTTATGAATTTTCCTTTGGCTGTGCTGAGCCTTTAGGCCTAACCTCATTGATCACATGAGATAAATCATCCCTCCATTGGATGTGGGAGGACACCTATTTATCAGAATCATTTGGAGGTGAGAAAGGGGCAGTAGTGGCTTTCCCTTTGACAGGGGCATAATGGTTCTCGATTTTCAACCTTTTATTTGAATAACTCATTCCTGTATGCATAATTGATTAGAAAATAATTCCCTTAACAACCATACATGACAACTCTTTTAAAATATGAAATAGACTTTGGCTCAACAACATATCAGACTCATACAATCCAATCCATACAAATTGTCTAACTGTTGTAGATGAGCAGGGGATGATCAAAAGGTCATGGGATATGCAAGGGGCTTGTACTGAGTGAAAAAAATGATAAAATGAGAGGGAAAAGAATCATGGTTACTACTCAAAGACAACAACAATCAAGTGTAATGTAAAGCAAAGAATGTATCACTGTATTCCAACTAAGAAGTTGTGATTTCAAATTGTTTCAACAGAGAATTCTCTTAACTGTAATTAAATTTTAAGAACGAGTGAAAAATGGATGTGGGAAGGCGAGGGGGTTGTAATTAACGAAAATATAAATAATGGTAGGGAAAGAGAGCGGGTATTGTTCATAAAATAAATTAAGTAATCCATAAAATCATTCCACATCAAGGTAAAAGATCCAACACCAACCAAAATGATCACTGTGCCAAAAGAACAACTACTGTGTAAAACTTAAACAATTATGTGCATTAATTTTCTCACTGTTCGTAGTCAATCTGTAACACAGTGTCATTAAAACAAGACAATATGCATTCCAAAACAACCTGTAGAGGAGTTATGTTCTTCTCATTTATCCATTTAATATTTTTTTTAAATTCCCAAATGAAAAAAAAACAACCACTTAATTCCACTTTGTTCAGCATAAAAAATCAACCTCATTCATCAACACAGACATAAAAAGCATGCCCGATTAAATCCCTCAATTCCGTCTACAATTAAATTGTAATGAGATCATACTACCACAACACCTGTGCCTATCATTGTTAAAATGCATGATATTCATTAAACATACATAGTGGACAGTCAACACAACGATCCATATTTAAATTGCAAAAATCCTGACTTGCCATTTAAATACACAGACAACAATCATCACTTCAACTCATGCTATGTTGTGGAATACATAGATCATTCAAAAAAACAAAAGAGTATTTATGTGACTATACAAGTACAATTTTCTTTGACCCTAAACATTCACAATGTTGGGCTATCAATCCAATACAATGAGGTAACAACAGTATACCCGATATCATAACATAAATTGATCAAATTGCGATAAAGCCATGTTTAATAACTCATGACCCTCTCTGATGGCGCAATTAAATAATATCGATAACAAATACAGTGGATGGTCATGCCATAATTACCACGATTGCAATACTCCATCAATAATTTAAAACACATAGTCACAACAATCATTAACTCAACTTAACATGTTGTAGGAACACCACACATACCCACGCACCATGCACGAAGCATCATTGTGCATTCACCAATTGTAAACTAATGTCAGGTTAACAATTCAACAATTGTAATGTAAGAGACAATGACTGTGCATTCAAACCAATTCTCCAATCAACCAATTACTGTGTTGAGTTTATCAATTTGATTGTCATAATAACCAATGCAGTGACTAAATACCAAAACCAACACCATTGTTAACACAATCAACAAAGATGAACCAAGAATCAAGCATTGTCGACAATACACCAACAACTCATAACAAACAACAATCTAGCCAATGGCCATAATGATTTCCTCTATCAAAACCTGGGCTTTGAGAAAATGATGGTTTTCTCTATGGACCAACACATGGAGACATGGATTTGACTCCCATCATCAGGTGAGAAAATCTGAGACCAATGGTGCACACACAGGGTATACCACAATTAACTTCACAGAAAGGGTGATAATTCCCGTGATAGGGGAGACTATGAACATAGGATAAAGGTTTCATTCTGGTCCTATAACAACACTTAGAACATGCTGGGAATAACCCTCATGGTTTTCCCAATCGACCAACTAACAATGTTGAGATATAACAGAGCAGAGGAAAAGAAATATAACCTACTTTGCAACCATTAGTAGCATGAATGGACCATACCCAAGTGAAACAATGCACAGTGACCAAAGGCGTTTTAAAACCCAGTAACCCTAGAACAACAAATGAATGGGCACGGTGATACGAATGTGTGGAGACATCCAACCACTCTAGACCAATGAAACCCTCCAACTAAAACCAACAAGGATGACAGAGAGTCTTTATGGCTTCTAACACTCAGAACAACCAATAACATTGTGACTTCAAATATTGTTGCAATGAAACCACCAATGATTCATCCCAGAAAAATATCACAAATTTACACAGTTCCCGGACTTAAGGAAAGGATAGACCCATACATCCTGAGCCAATGTCTATTTCATAACCAGAGCAAATTCATGGATGGAAAAAATACATACCTGTAACAAAGAGCACATTAAAACGCAAGCTTGGTCGAGTGAGTCTTCCTCTGCTTGAAATTTGGAGCCTAACCATAAAAAAACACAGTTGAACAATAGCCAAACTAGGGTGGAGGCCAGTGGAAGGAGTAGGAGTGACGTGCAGTAAATGCACATCACCTCCATCCTCACTCATTCAATTCCTTAGTACATGTCAGTCAACTTCACATTCAATTAAACCATGCATCCATCACTTTGTCAAACGCACCACCCACATCACATCCTATGATTTCCAACTATACAATAAGGCATATCAACCAATTTCCATATAAATCCAAAATCTCATAGCTATTAAGTTGTTAGCTAGGGTTACAACGATCATTAAAATTTCAATGCATGTAGCATAAGAGCATAGTTCGACTCTTCCTTTTGCATTTTTTCTATGTTACTTTTATTTCCTTTCAATTGCTCTTATGTGTTGTTGCTAACATGTTTATTGTGCAGGTGTCATAGTAAGGAACATCGATAGATAACAATGATAACAATTGGTGACATATGCCATCGTAACATGAAATTAGAGACTAGAGAAACAAAAACAACACATAACATGCCTTATCCATCGCTACTAAAACCAAGATTTCATCAACATGTAGAACTCTATAAGCAGTGTCGAACAACAACATAACATGAAATAAGATCAGATCTGATTTCCCAATCTACAAGGGGGTCCCACCTACTAGTATTATATATCTTATTAGCTTATAATAATAGGCTTTAGCAATACTTTGTGGGCAAAAAACCTCGTTGCGATTTTAATCGTCAACAAAGTGCATGAAGGAATCCAAATTCTTCAAAAAATAGCTTGTCCAAACAAGTTTCTTCTCATTAAAGTTTCAAAAATAGTAAATGAAAGCTCAAAGATCCAAAATCCATTTTAAAATGGGTCCTCTTTAGTTTATATAACCAAGTTTAGTAAATGTTCCTTGGGAATTATTAGATTCCTAAAATATAGTTACAAACACTTCACCTTCCACATTCTGTTTCTTCCTAATTCATGAAAAAGAAAAGATGAAATGTACAAATTTGATATTTTATCCTCTGATTCCCCTTTGTCTTTATCTCTTCTTCCTCTTTTTTCTTTTGAGCTTCTCGTTCATCAGCTTCATATTTTTTATTTCTTTGTTTGGCCTCTACCGTGGCGGTTGCTTCTTCTCTCTTCTTTTGTTCTTCTTCTTCTCTCCTCTTTCATTCTTTTTTTGTTGCTTCATGTGTTGCTTCTCCTGTTGGTATATCATCCTTTGTTGTAGATCACATTTTCAAAGGCACTGTTGCATACAAGTAGATCCTCCTTGTCTTAATGTACAAAATTTGTGTTTATGTAGTTTTCTCCTTCACACACCATGTATTCCGACTCATGTTTATAATCCTCTTTCTATACTGGTACCCGAATACCATTCACCACCAAATACATGAGTTTCCCATACATAAAACTTCAAAATATAAATTAAAATGTATTCAAACATGAAGTAATTAATTATCAACTAAGTGAGAAGTTTGGATCTACTTCTTTCAATTTGATCATTGGTCCTTTTGATGGTTGTTTCACGGACATCCCCATTGCAATGTTGTGTTACTAAATTTTTGGGCTTATGACAATACACCAGTATGAAAATTTGAAAATATGGGACAAATGATGAGGAATTTCCTAAAAACTATATCTGGGAAGTTGTAGAGCTTGAAAAGACATTTCTAATGGTATACAGAGTGCATGAAAAGGAGCTTGGAGTCAAACATTATGGAAAAAATATGATTAGTTGTTCCATGGAATAAAGATACATGAATATCCCTGACACATGGTGTATGGGTTGGAAAAGTGGATTTTTGGTTGATGTGTCAACTAGCAAAATGGATTCCCTGCTGGTGTATCGATGGTCAAAATGGATTCCAAGACAATTCACTTTGTGTTAGCAAGGAAGCAAGATCTTAGTTGTTGGTCAATATACCAAGTTGTAAAATGTTAAATGATTTAGAAGGTGCACTAAAAAATAAGGAAGTCATGTGGTTCATTGGGAAAAAAATTTAAAAATGTTATAAAAATTGTGGTTAAAAGGGGAGTTTTTAATAAAATTTATTAAACATTGTTAAAAAAGGGAGGGGTGTTTGAAATTTTTTTCAACTCTGAAGTAACCCTAGAGGAATAGGTTTTTCAATGCATGTTTCTCTTAAAGAGGTAATTCCCTATGGAATGGTAGGAAATGGAGCGTGACCCCCCTTCTTACAAATCAGTGTTGGATAATTCATTTGTAGGAGGCTTGGGCCATGCCAATGGCATATTGACAACCTCCAATAACCCAAATATCAAACCTTGTTTGTCTCATGATAACAATGGAAGTGAGATCTCTATCACAGATCCATCACAATCTAAAAAAGGATCTAGTAAATGAAACCCTGGGAAATGCATTCCAAAAGCATATGAAATGCTAAAGTATGAAATTCACTCTTAGCGCATTCATATAAATGTTCAATTCATGAAATACCACACTATCATTGGGAAATTTTTAGGGACCTAGCCAATGGAAAGATATATGGTATCTTGGATCAAGGCTCGATGGAATCCCATAGGACACATGGATCTGAAGCTCGGCTCAAAAGGATATTTTACCACTTTTTTCACAATCATGTAGATAGAGATCAAATATTCGAGAATGGGTTGTACTCCTTCTTATCTATGGGGCTACATCTGAGGGATTGGACCGAAAAATTCAAACTCACTAAAGAATATTTCGCATATGCCCCAATTTGAGTGTGCATACATACTCTTACACATTTATATTAGGATGAAGAAATATTGGAAGGGATTGGGAACACAATTGGCACTTTTGTTAAAACAACCAATACTAGTAATCAAGGGAGGTACACATCCTATAGAATAATATGCATCTACATGAATGTATTAGTTCCCATTCCTGAGTCAATATGCCTTAGTTATTAGGACATTGAATGGGTTTATACCTTGGATTATGAATTCCTACCCATCTATTGTCCTCATTGTTATGAACACAACCATATTTTCAAGGAATTCAAACTGATCAATCCCCTCAAAATACCAATCATGGAGGTTTTATCGAATGAGGGTTTTGTTAAGGATCCTTCTAGGAATAGAGAAGGAATACAAACAACCTTTTAGGATCAGATAAAAACCCCCATCACTTAAAACAACTATGAAATTATTGAGGACCATTCAAAAGAACAAACCCATCTACCACCTTGGTTAATTCAATGAGAGAATAAAACACCTCAAGGAACACATTTTCCCATGCCTGTTTCAAGGGAGTATGATTTATAAATAACAATCATTGAACCCTCGCTTCCAAGAGATCCAACTCCCAAAGCCATGGAATATGATATTGAAGATGATTTGGATACAGATATAGAATATATGGATTTGTGGAAGGTATTTATTTTCAACAAATCATGGAATCTTGTCAAACAAGAGACACACACTCAATCCCAATTGAAAAATGAAAACAAAATGCATTTTTCCCTTGACAAAAGTAAAAAAATCCTAGGATCTAAACACCCTAAAAGCTCTATCCCAATGTTGGGTGTTCACACCAACACATTACAACCTCCAAAGAAAAATCCTAAGGATGATAAGCGTATAGGTAGAAAATCCAATTAGAAACTTCTTCAGGAAATCTGGGACCTTTAGTTAATTCAGGATAGAATGTGTTGAAAGCATATTCTTATTAGCCATCTGTATCTCAACCCTTTTAAATAAATATCATCTCTTGGGAATTTTGTGGACTCAATAGTAAGAGAAAGCTTTGGCTCTTATGAAACAAGGTATGTTATTTATCCACTAACATTTTAATTTTGCAGAAAACTAAATGTCAAGGAAAAAATGCAGATGGCATATTCTGGAAAATATGGAGGAACATGCACTCTCTAGCTGTAGATACAATTGGATCCGCTAGAGGATTTTCCCTCCTTTGGAACTCAATTACCATTATCTTATTCAACTTCTTTGCAAAAACCCACAGTCTTTCAGCTCATTTCAGTCACACATGCTCTGTCATGATAGGAGTGATTACCATTGTCTATGGACCTCTAGTAGTGGAAAATAAAGTTTATTTTGTGGAAATCCTTGGTAAAATTTCAACCATTGTTGGTAATAATAACTGGATTTTGGGTGTGGATTTCAACCTCATCGCCTCCCTTGTAGAGAAACAAGGAGGATTCTGAAGGATAGACTAGGACTGTGTCATCTTTAATTCCTTTATTTAGGACCAACAACTAATAAAGATTGACCAAATTGTGAGAGTGTAAGGTTCATGAATATGCACCATGAATTTAAGAATTTTAGAAAAGATAATCAAGGTTTCTTTTTTTTCATGGGTTTATATATGTTCTCTTTGACCACACAAACTTTTCATGTTCCCACATTCTTGTATCTTAATTTACATATTGCAAGAATTTAAAATACCCAACCACTAGTAGGTTGAACCATGCTACTTCAAGAATTCACTTCAAGAATTGATTTCAAATTCTGATAACAATTAATTAATAATGAAGCATGAATGAAACACAATAACAATACATGCAATAATCAAGATTCATGCTAGACTTTAAAACAATGCTTAATCATACCATGCATAACAATAAACAACAAGCAGGTACATTATAAATACATATCTCAGAGATAACTAACACAAAATGGAAATAAATATACAAGCAAAGAAACACATGACATAGATCATTTGTCTTTAATAAAACCATTCACCAAATGGCAACATACTAAGGAATTTCCACCAACCTTAGACATTGTTCTTCCAAGTCTCAAAAGTAGGTCACCCCCAAGCTTGGGTTATGAATCCACAAGGATGGGTCTTAGTACGACATTCAACTTCCCAAACCAGTCAGTAGTTGAACTCTCACAAGTTTCTCAAACACACAACCAAAAATCCAATTTACCAACTCTCTTCCCCTTTATCGTGCACCAATCAAAGAGAATGACCCCCCTTCACTTCCATGTATTCCCTCTGGTTTCTCACCTCTTTCTAGGGATCTAGTGCTTCTGGTCAAGAAATATCAATGTTGGAACTATCAGAATTCATAACTATGAACAAGATTTAGCACATGCCAATGCATCTTAAGAATATAAGCACCAATTCATGGTTGGAACACACCAGTAATTACTACATCCAGCCAACCATGGTTGTTTAGCTCTAGAAATTTGTTTTCCTTTTCTAAAAAAACAAAATAATGAGTAAGAAGAGTGAATGAATGATGAACCAAATGACGAGAAACCCCCAAACAACCCAAAATAGGGGTTTATATGTTTACATGAAAGTTAAGAACCACATGGATTCCTCCCCAAGAAGTTCTTGTAACCACATTTTCCAAAATAAAACCAAGATTCTTAAATAAAATATAATAGAAATACTTATCCCCTTTAGCCCCTTGTTGTGGTGGGAAATCCCCCTACAAACTAGCATTTAGGGTTATATTATGCATGCAGATGAGACCAAAAGAATCCTACTTTCTACTGTCATCCCAAACCTAATCCCAATTTATTTTAAGCAAATACATGGTTACACGAACATACCTTGTTTCGAGCGTTCGATGTCGATCCTTCTTCACGCTTGATCACTTATTAGCAACTCTCCTCCCAAGGTTGACCTACATACAAAACAAGCAACAAACTATACATGCATTTTACCTATAGAATAATGGGTTAGAGATTCAAACATATATTCAATAAACTATGAAGAACTCATATAATGGGACGGGAAAATCATTTCTTTATTAATTTTAATGAATCAACTTACAATGTCGAGACCGGCCATTGCTCTGCAAACCTGATCCTGGGCTCTTCTTCAACTATCCTCCAACTTCTTTGCTCATGATCTCTTCTTGCACAAGGATGGCTAAATGGTTGGGACAATGGGAATGTGCAATTGGGTAGAGTTTCTTTACTATTATTCTCTTCCTCCAAATGGGGCCCCTAACCCTTCTTTTATAGGCTAGAATAAGTTAGGTATTTGGATGAACCCTCGGCCATGCATGGATTGAAGGTTTAGATAACTTACCCAAAGCAGTGTGTTCCGTTGGCAACTTTCCCTTTTTCGTTCTTTTGTAGGTACACGTAGGTTGTTTTGGGTCAGCTAGCATGCACATGCATGCAGTAATGGAGTAGGGCGTGTGGGCCCTTATAAAAGAGGTTTTTAAGAAAAGTTTTTCAATAGTGATTTGGAAAAAAAGGAATCTGAGATGGTATGATGCTAGGTAAGCATGTCTGGTGCAAATTATGGTTATAACAGATGCCCCCTAATGTGTGAGGTTAGAAGAGCTTCTGATGGCCAAAATACATTACCAATCTTTACTGATGTGCCGAACAAGTGAGCCCAGGGACCAAAAACTGGGAGGTGTTGTCTTCAAAATAACAAATGTCTTACTGAGGTGGGCATACCCATGCTCGAGATAAAATAGAATCATGGCTACCAATCAAATACACTGTAAATCCATGTCAAATAACTATATAAAGTGTAGCTGCAAACAATACACAGTGGAGCTACATCTCGAAATCAAAATGATATACATATAGAGTATCCATCTTCTAGAAGATGATACGGCCTGATTGTTGGAGATGAGATCTTTAGAGCTCGAGAAACAACTTCAAAAAATATTCAAAACTCGGGTAGGAGTGTAATATGAGTGTACGAATTTACTACCAAGAGGTCTTCTACGACTCGTCGGTCATGGACTAGATAATCTTGATGATCAGACTGAAGGCTTCATTGATTCCGAACAAGGACTTAATTGGACATTCAGGATGGTCGTGTATGAGGGCAAGAGACAAACTGCAGAGGGACCGACTCAGGCTTGGTGACAAACTTCCCTTGGACAACATCACGACAAATGATGAGACTCAGACAACATGGAATTAATGTAAGTTTACGAGGCAGGAGGTAACACAAAATCTCCATATGTTTGGAAGAATAACCAAACAGAGGAGGACACAACTCTATGTAGTGATAACAACTTCCTAAAGTTGTATTACATCCCAGGGTTCGATGAACAAATGGACAAATGTGCTTTATCTGAGGGCGACCCATTATGTTGTTAATAAAGAAAATACTTTTCCCTTCCTCTTTTTGGGGTATATTTGATTTTTTTGTCTTTCTCAATGATTTTGGAAAAAAGAACAAAATAATTTTAAGTTACAAAGGAGGATAGAGTGTCGCAAACATACTAGTTCCAAGCGCACAGAACACGGGGATGCTCAAGGCAAAGGGACATATACAAGAAAAGGACACTCGGGAAAAATCCTCCAGGGGCCAAAGGTGTCAAGTTGCAGAGGAAAAATGTTATAGGGATTGCATATGAGGCATTCTTCAGATGGTTCAGTTGAAAGCAACATGGAGCCGACATTAGGCCAAAGACGTGGTTATGAAAATGCGATTAATAAAACACATAATGGTAACGTCCTTCGATGTAAGTTTAGCGAGCCCAGATAAGGTAAGATCGATGGTTTTTCATATTTAGAGAGTCTGAAAAATGTAAAAGGAGACTCCATTGGGGTGCCTTTTTCGTAATTGGTCTAGTCGGTTCGAAAAAGGGGTAAACTAGCACCGACAAGACGTCTATTCAAAACCATTTTAACAGGTGTGATAAAGACAAGATCACTCGGCCATTTTTTCATTTTTAAGGAGTCTGAAAAAAGCTTAACTATGGACTCCATCAGGAATGTTCTTTTGGACCAGCTTAATGAGTGTGCAAGAATAAGGTCACTCAACGATCTTTTCAATTTTAGGGAGTCTGAAAAGGGCTTAACTATGGACTCCGTGGGGGTTCCTTTTTTGTAATTTTAGTCCCTTGGGCCCGAAAAAGGGTTAAAATGATACCTAAGAGTACTCATCTATAGAACTGAAGTTCCATAGAGTATACCTTTGTTTGTACAGTTGACCGTTCAGACCAAAAAAGGGGTAAACTACCGTTGGATAGACGTGACTTCAAATTTTAGTTTAACGAGCGTGAAAGGCCACAAGATCGCTCAACAATATTTTCATGTTTAGAGGGTCTAAAAAGGGCTTAAAATAAGACCCGTTATATCTTTTGGGAGTCCTGACGGTGAGGTCAAGAGTGAAAAAGAATCATACAAATGAGGCTCAAACTCATAATCAGGAAAAACAACAAGGACTCCCGAGCCTACATTGATTAGAGTCAGCATGGACACCATAATGCAACTAAGATCTACCTAGGGAATCCATGTTCCGGTAAGCTCTACCACCAAATTACGACACTTCTAAAGAAGCAGCGATGGTTCCATGTCGCAACCTGATGGGATCGATCCTATGGCAAAGGAAAAAGACAACGAGATACAAAAGTCAGGGTAGAAACCTAACCTACATGCTCAAGTTGATCCTTGGAATTTTTTTCCACTGGCCGTAAAAAATTACCCAAAACTCCAAAACAATGTCTTGATACCCGATCATAGCCCCCCAATGCAACTCCTGAATCACTCTAAATGGTTTTTGGTTTAAAGAAAATGATAAGGGAGGCCAAAAAAGTGACAAAAAGAGGCCAAAAAGTCTATAAATAGAAGCTGGCAGCTCATTATCACCATTGTTGATTTGGAAATTGACTC
>ML807256.1:21237-51767 GCA_009831015.1 Picea engelmannii
ATATGTGTGCAAGATGCCAATCTAAAATTTGATTAGCTAGAGTATCTGTAATTTGATTCAATCTCCTAGGAACATGAAAATATGTAATATAATCAAAGTTTTGTTCTAAGAGACGTACCCTAAGGAATCGTCGGTGTAAAGTCAGATCATGAACACGATAGATTCTAATTAAATGAGACACAACCAGCTGAGCATCGAGATATACCCAGAGATGAGAGATACCAAATGACAGAGAATCATGAAGCAACTCAATAACTGCACTGTACTCAGTGACATTGTTTTTGGTGTCACCTAAGTATATATCTCTGGAATATAATAACTAGCCTCGAGGTGTAAAAATTACCCAAGCTATGGAGGCAAGCCTCCGAGTGTGCCAGCTAGCACCATCTGCGTACCCAATGAACATCTTGGATTCACTTAACATCTGCCATAGTGATGAAATATAACATCAACGACACGTCCATAACACTAAAAGAAACTAGAAAGTAATAGTACAAAGACTATACATATGTTACAAAAAGTTACCCATCGTGACCTTCCTATGAGTAATACTTCTTGAGGTAGAGCCCATTTCTAGGCTCCGCTAAATCATTCCCTTCAAAATCAACCAGACGATAAGCGCCCTTTTTTAAAACCTCTTTTATGATGAAAGGTACGAACCACATGGATTTGAATTTTCCTACCCCCAGGGGGTCCTTATCTTGATCATAGACCATGACAAGGTTGCCTTCAGAGAAAATCTGAGGATGAACAGACCTATCATATTGACACTTGACCTTATGTTTGTGAGCCTCGTTGGCTAGGGCCCCATCACGACGTTGCTCATTGAGCTTCTCAAGGTATACTAATAGTTCTTCAAGTGGAGAAGTGTCTGGCAATAATTGTACTGCCAAATTTAGAGATGGGATCTGACATTCGATAGGCAAGACTGCCTCCAGCCTGTAAACGAGTTGGAAAGGTGAGAAACCAGTTGCAGTCTTAACATATGTTCGGTAGGCCCATAATGCCAAGTATAACATCAAATGCCAATTTGACTTGGCTGAGTTGATTGTTTGCTGTAAGATGGTCTTAAAAGATTTTTTTACAGCTTCCACCTGACCATTTGCTTGGGGGTAGTAGGGTGATGAATGTTCTTTCCGTAACCCAAGCTTTGATGTTAACTCAGCCATCATTTGGTTCTGAAAATGACTACCATGGTCAGTGAAAATCTCCCTCGGGACGTCGAACCTTGCTATTATCTAATTGAATAAAAAGAGAGTTGCAGTCTCTCCATCATATTTAAACGTTGGCATAGCTTCGACCCACTTCGTGAAGTAGTCTATGACTACGATGATGTAACGGTGCCCTCTTGCTAAAGGAGGGTTGCATGTAGTATAATCAATCCCCCACTTGGTGAAGGGACCAACTGTGATGACAAGAAACATGGGAGTGGGATGTGCCCTCATATTCTGAGAGAAGATTTAGCATGGGTGGAACTTCTTAACCGATTCGATACAATCTTTGATAAGTGTCGTCCAGAAGTAACCTGCTCGTAGAATATTTTGGGTTGTTTCCAACCCAGACAAATGACCGCCACAGGATCTGGTGTGGAAATCATTAAGCACAATAATTGCTTCTTCGTGAATGAGACATCGGCGCAGGATGTAGTCTACACCTTTCTGATACAATGTATTATCGAGTATGAGATAATTCTTAGCCTGATGGCGTATGTGTCGATGCTCATCATGAGAAGAAGAGGTGGGGAACTTCAAAGTCTGGAGATATATAAGTATATATCCGTACAAGGGATCCAAAGAGATGATCAAAAACATATCTCCTCTAATAGGTGACTCTTTGGGCACAAGATCACCTGACTCAACTGGAAGTTTCGAAATAAGTTCTGCAAATACCAGTGAATTTTTGGATTTCGTGGAAATGAAATCTAAGTCAAAATCATGGAGGAAGACTATCCATCTACTGATATTTACACCTATTACCTGTCGTGTCAACATGTATTGAAATGGATTCATGACAGCAACGACGGTGTTCTTGCGAAATAGAACATAATGATGAAACCATTGAACAACATGGACTACTGCCAATGCAAGTTTTTTGATATGATTATAATTGAGTTCCGGTCCTATGAGGCCTCGACGCAAGTAATAGATCACGTATTCTGAGAACAATTCATCCTCCTAAACTAAAACCATGCCAATGATTGACTCTACTGCAACCAAGTATAATAAGAAATCTTTGTTATAGTTAGGTGGCCGGAGCAGAGGGGCAGTTGTGAGGGCATGTTTTAATGTGGAAAAAAAGAATTGAGAAACATCATCCCAATAGAAAGGAATGTCTTTCTTCAATAATCACATAAATCCCTTGGTGATCTCAGCATAGTTGGCAATGAAGCACCTTAAAAAATTCACCTTGCCTTGTAGACTCTAAAGTTGAAGGATTGTGCATGGGGGAGGCAATTGAATTATTGCCTCAACCTTGAGAGGATCAACCATGATCCCTATTGTTGACACTATGAAACCTAACAAACGTCTTGATGTTATGCAAAAGTTGCACTTGTTTGGATTCAAGTGAATCCGAAAGTAGCGACAACGCTCAAAGATAAGTCAGAGGTGTGTCGGATGATCCATTCTCTTGCGAGATCAAGATGATAAATCATCTAAATAGGCCTCGACTATATGCTTGAGGTCATGGGAAGAAAAATACATGTCCCGCTGAAAGGTCGCTCCATCATTTTTGAGACCAAAAGGCATCTTACGATACGCGAATGTACCCCAAGGACAAATGAATTTCATTTTGTGTTGGTCTTCGGGTTTGATTTGTATTTGATTATATCCCGAAAAACCATCCATGAAAGAGAAGGCCTCGCAACCAGCACATTCATCAATGATCTGGTCGATGAATGGTGTGGGAAAATTATCTTTTGGACAGGCCTTATTCAAATCACACAAATCTATACATACATGAATCGTGCCTTGTTTTTTATTGAGAAGCAAAGGATTTGACACCCATTGGGTCAAATGGATAGGATAGATGAAACCAACTTTTAGCAATTTCTCAACCTCAACCTTAATGGTTGTTTCTTTCCTAGGATTAATGGGATGAAGATTTTGCCGAACAGGCTTGGCATCCAGATAAGTTGTGATTTCATGTTCAACTATTTTTGGATCGATGCCTGGAATTTCCTCGTAAGACTAGGAAAAAATGTCGCGAAATTCTTTAAAAAGATCTATATAGAGTTGAATCTCTTCGGGGGAGCAGTCAGCTATGACGAAAACATTCTCCATGACACCAGGGTTTCGGGAGATATTGATTGGTATGGTTTCGGCGATGGTTTTCATATTACCCTCAGCATAGACCTCGTGTGTAGCTAAGGGATTAATAGGCCAAGACCTATCTCCTGTCATAGTCACAGTGAATTCTCCTGCTTTGATTCGGCTTAACTCTAGGAGGAAGTATGATCTGTGATGAATATTGTCCCAGGGTTTGTCCAGACTAGTCATTGCTTCAATTACTTCTTCGTCAGAGGGAAAGACTAAGTCTAACAAATCGGTGTCAACGAGAGAACCCTGAGCCCAAATAGGCTCTAGAAGCGTATCTAACTCTTGTGCAAGAGTTGGATCTGTATTGGCTGAAGTTTGCTGGACTAAAGAGTATGCTACTTCAGCTGTGGACAAGGGCATGGACATGCCCAGGTGTCCTGTCCCATCCATCATGGCCAATGGGGAAGGAAGTATCCATGAATCAGTGAAGTAAGTCATGCGAAAATACGAAACTTGGAAAATCTCAACCTTATGGTGGTTGGATATATACTGGACATCGCCTTGAGGGGGCGGGTAATCGAAGGTACCCATCAAGGATGGGCACAAACCAACCCCTACATTGACTATGCCTGGTTGAGGATTATCAATCATTGGGACCGTGGATGCCCCCAATGAAGGGTTAGGTTGGGAGAAAGACAAATGATCGATGGTCACAATCTGGTCCTTGTATGGAAACAACAAGACCCGGAAAAATGTAACAACCACATCTTGCATGGCATAATTCCAACTCCTCCCTAACAAGAGGTTATAATCGAGGGGCGTGTTGACTGCTTCTACCTCGACACACATGGTCCTCCCTCCTAACTGCACGGGGAAATAGGGAATGATACCATGTGGTTGGAACGAATGATCATCAAAAGCAGTGAGGAGAGTAGGTGACGGAGACAAAATAGGCTGGCCAATGGCCTTCCAACATGCCAATGACATAATGCATGTCAAGGCACCCTCATCAACCATCATGCGGAATATATTCCGAGTAAAATTTTTCATGGGATAAGCCACTACTATCTAAAATGCTATGTGGTAAGGCAGACGAGGTTTTAATTCAGTTGTATCGAGCATGATTGTACCCAGATTACAAGTCTCAATAGATCCTAAAGAGGTTAACAAGGCTTTCCTCTGGGAAGGGTAGCTTTGGAGGACCTCCAAAGCGGACATCGCACAAGGGGTTTGTGATAAATCTTCCACCACAGAATAGTTTTGGGCGACCCTTGCATTTGGGTTGTGAGAATATTTTTTGAACGTGCCTTTGGGGATGTGTGTCATTGTTTCACCCAATGTCTTCTCAATTTGTAGAGGAAGAGATGGGAGTTCAACTTCTTTGCCCTTCTTAGAAGTGCTTGGTTTACTATAGTCATGCACTCTAGTTGATATAAAAGCATCACCCTTCACCATATATACATTCACGGATGTAGTGTTGTTCGAAGATGGAGAGGGTCCTTGGCTGCCACCTTCCGTGCTTGCAGAGGCTTGTGTTAGATTTTGTCCATGCTGAAATGGATTGGTTAACACAACAGGTTGTTACTGTGTCACAAACTTTTGGGCTTCTGCAAACCAAGGACATAGGTGGGTCGGGTAGTTTTCCGCCCACAAGTTGCATGGATACCTTGCCTTCTGTTTCTCAATGTTGTCCCCGCTAGCATTATTAGTAGGTTTTTTATCCCCCTTACCCTTCTTTTGTTTTTTTTTCTTTCCTTTAGGTTGTTGGGTGGCCTTTGGATTAGTCAATTGCATTATGTGTACATCCGATGTTTTGGTAGGGGGAGCAACCAAAGTAGTAGTTTGGCTAGCCGTTGTGTGTTGCATAGACAACTGATGCCACTGCTTCATCAATTGCTCAGCAGGCTTCGTTTGTGCTGAACCAACAATACCATCGGCATGTGGTCCAGCTCTCTGTCTAGTTTTATCAAGTATTGAGCATGGCGCATCTGGAAAGATCTCGTATAATAAACCGGACTAATAAAAGATTAGATCAAGTTGTTGAGCTCTCATGATGGCATCTTCTTCGGAAAATACTCCTGACGTCGCGACATCTTTGGATAACTGTGGGACCAAGGACTTAAGGAACCACTCGAGCAGGAATGCTGGTGGAACTGGTACCTTAATTAAACTCTTTCAATGTCTCCATTCTCGAATGTGATCAGAGATATGGTCTGCTTTTGTTTGTGAGAAATTGGCCAGCAATTATCTGACAGCGTCGTATCTCACAGGTAACTAGAAATGGTTTAGGAAATACATCACCAGTTTGTCGAAGGAAGAGTATCTTGAGTGATCAAGCTCAATGTATCATTTCACGACACTCCCAATGAGAGTACGTTGAAACAATCACAACTGTACGGAGTCGTCTTTCAACGAGTTAGATGAGCACCAAAGATGGAAGGTAGTCACATGATCTCCTGGATCTTCGTTAGCCTTGGCTTCAAACTTGGGGATGTCCGAAGGAAACTTCATCGGCATAGGACATAGATCGTGATAGATGGGGTCATTCAAGAACCTTGTCAAGTCTGGCAAATGCAAGGTTTCCAGGAAGGGTAGTTTGGGTTGTTGGTGATAACCTGGGAAAAAGGTGCCTGGAGTTTGACTGGCACCAGGTTGCCAGGAAAAGTTTGATTGCTGGCCTAGGTTCTGGTAAAAACCATGGCCATGGCCAGCGTATGGATTTTGCGTTTGAGGAGATATCATCGACTGATTTCCAAAATAGGACATAGATGGTTGGGCATGCATTACATTCGAAGGACTTTGGGAAGGGTTGACCCATGTCGGTCCCATGGGGATAGGCATAGTACTTTGTCCGGGGTTCCATTGATTGTGAAAATAATTACCCCAGATCAACATTCCTGATGAGGGAATGGATCCCTACCAAGAATTCCAAGGCCCTGATGCAGAAGAAGTTCCTGGGTGTGCCCCCTGTGCAACAATAGTACCCTACATAGGAATAGGTTGTCCATAACTAGGATTTCCCCCAGTCGGGAAAGCAATGGATGAGAAGGCATTGTTACCAAATGCACCAAACAAAGAAAATGGTGTCGAACCTACTGGCATATTATGCAAAGGTGGTCCTTGGCTCCCTGCTCCAAATAAACTATGGTGTGTAGGCGGCCTAATGGAAGGCTGGTGAGTGCCACCGAGCGAAGGGGATGAAGGAGGGATATGACCTCCTCCATAAGGGAAAGAATTAAAGGGAGCGAAAGTTTCCCCCCTGTGGCCTTGTAGAGAAGCGTTAGAGCTCCCTGCCCCCAGACCTGAAGTCTGTGAAGTGGAGTAGGAAAGAAGAAGACTTGTACCTGAACTAGGCATCTCGTATGAGAACAGAGGGCATGTTGCACTTGGTTGGAAAGAGGTTGTGGACGTTGCCGGAGATGGGATCAGACCACTGTGCGATGTAGAGGCAGTCGAGACCATGGTGGCTTGGACTGATGACGGTGGGTTAGGAGGTGGAAACTCTCCTGTGGTGACAACCGTAGTGGGAATTGAAGAATTCCCACAAGGAGTAGCAGCATTTGTTTCCATTGCTACGTGCGACACTGTCTTGTGCTCATAAGGATGAACCAGTACGATGGTGGGTGGCGAAAGATCAGTGGTGGAGGTTTCAACTAGACCAAAATCTTTCGCTCCAAGGTCTAAAATGGTCGATTGCTCTAGATGTTGGTCAGGCACAATTTCTTATGACCCAGTCGCTTCAAAATAACCTTGTTGGTCTAGCTTTCACCTTAGTGGTGGCAGGGGTGGCTCCAGTGTAACCGGCGGTAGGCCAAGAGGCTTTCATGACCAGCAGATCTCGTGATCCTCCACTATGTGAGAAGATCAAAGACACTCTAGGGTGTTCTAGTAGTTCAAAAACAACACACACTAAAAAAGTCCCTATAAGATAAGACATGGAAACACTAAATTAATTGGAAGAACAATTACAACAACCAACACTAGAGCAACTTATCGGTGCAAGTGCAACTCAAACACGGAAGAACCCTCTAGGTATACTCTGCAAAGCGTGGCCCAATGTCTGTCCTAGGTATCACAGTATACCCCCGTAGTCACCTGTGTATGTCCCTAAAAAACATAGGCAACTAGGTTTCCAACGCGCGAACAATCACCAGGTGGATACAGTCGAAAGTCAGGTAGACCATAATGAGTAGGGTATCGAGCCCAAAACCTATCAAGGGTATCAAGAGCAAGTGGTCTGGAATAAAACTAAGGACCTCGAATGGATTTGAGACTCACGAAGCTCCGTTGCAAATGCAATTGATGGAATCCCAAGACAAGCCCTCTATATGTGTTCTCCACTACGATTGTTCCAGCTTTGGAGGGTTATCTTTGCTACCTTTCTGCACGCGACCTCGTGTTTATCCCCTATGTTAGAGGGGGGTCACAGATAAATTTCACAATACTAGACTTGGACACTCCCTAAATCAAACTCCAATGTTTGATTTTAATGGCCTTGAAGAGTTTCCTCTCCAACCTAATCCAAGGCCTTAATATTGAACTAGTTGGTTAACCCTACAAACATAAAAGTCTAATCAACTTTAGATTTAGCATTAATTTTATGGCTTGTCTTATGTCAAAGGGTATGAAAGTGAAACTAGTGATGTTTGAAAGACGAAAGTAAAAAAGAAACGGAAAGTTGGAAACAACAACCTTCACTTAACGCAAATTTTAAACAACAATTTTTGTTTTTTAAGATCTTTGAACAATAAAATCAAAGTAGGATTTCACTCGACTACGAGATACTTACGATCTAAGTAAACTACCAAGAACTTATGAAATCAAAGACTTTTCCCTAGTTACTAATGCCAAACAACACTTTTCAATCAATCAAAGAAATAAAAGATTTTTATTTATTTTTTATTTGAATGCTCACAAAGAAAAAAGGAAAAATATCAACTAGTCAAAACCAAGAAAAACTTTGGCCTAAGCGCAGATCACAAAGAATCTCTTTAAAAATCACACACCAGTAACTTAAAAATGGACTCTCACACTTGTCTAAAAACCATTCAAAAGAAAATTTTCATGAAAACTTCTATATGAAAAAGAAAGCTATGGCTGAGATCAAACCTAAGCTACTGACTGCTATGACAAAGACTCAAAAATCTGAAAGGGAAAGGATGACTACCTCACCTTCAACAAAAACTATCCTCTACAAGCACACTGCTGACAGTTCCACAACAAGCGTGTGAACGCGAGCTGTGTAGAGTCAGAGGATGTGTACATGCATGCTGGCCTTATACAGGCCGCGTGTATCTCTAAAACTCTGAGACAAATAAAATACAACAATCTAAACCAGGCATAGACCACTGATACTAAGAATCAGGATCTCTTGAAGGCTCAGACACTTTCTTTAACAATAAAAAGAAAACAATGCAAGGAAAAATTCGTAGAAAAAACCAATCTGAGTTGAAACCTAAGCTATAGAATGCAAACAACAAAGACTAGAAAGAGTTCCAAAAAACCCCTGAGAATGACTAATTCTGACAGGGAAGAGGATGACTACCTCAAAAATTTTCTGGAATCATACACGCTATTGTTTACACGCAGGCTGTAAGAATACAGGGTGCAGGTACACGCATGTAGACCTTATAGAGGCCACGTGTACCTCTGTGGGTCTCAGAAAAAAATTACATTCCAGCAAATAAACAGATATGACTGGTATGGAAGACCAAAATCTCTATTAGCTCAAACTTTGCAGAAAATTCAAAAAAAGGAAAGGAAACCTGTTTTTGTTTTTTAAATACTGAAAAATATTCCCAGGAACCCTAGAGACTTCCCCAGTATGGTCGCCAATTCTGTTGTGGTGGGAAATCCCCCTACGGACTAGCATTTAGGGTTATATTATGCATGCAGATGAGACCGAAAGAATCCTAATTTCTACCGTCGTCCCATACCTAATCCCCATTTCTTTTAAGAAAATACATGGTTAGACGAACATACCTTGTTTCAAGCGTTCGATGTTGATCCTCCTTCACGCTTGATCGCTTGTTAGCATCTCTCCTCCCAAGTTTGACCTACATACAAAACAAGCAACAAACTATACATGCATTTTACCTACAAATTAATGGGTTAGAGATTCAAACATATATTCAATAAACTATGAAAAACTCATATAGTGGGATGGGAAAATCATTTCTTTATTAATTTTAATGAATCAACTTACAATGTTGAGACCAACCACCACTCCGCAAACCTGATCCTGGGCTCCTCTTCAACTGTCCTACAACTTCTTTTCTCTGTATCTCTTCTTGCACAAGGATGGATAAAGGGTTGGGACAATGCGAATTTGCAATTGGGTAGAGTTTCTTTACTATTATTCTCTTCCTCCAAATGGGACCCCTAACCCTTCTTTTATAGGCTATAAGAAGCTAGGTATTTGGATGAACCCTCGGCCATGCATGGATGGAAGGTTTAGTTAACTAACCCAAATCTGTGTATTATGTCGACAACTTTCCTTTTTTTGTGCTTTTGTAGGTACACGTAGGTTGTTTGGGGTTAGCTAGCGTGTACACGAATGCAGTAATGGAGTAGGGTGCATGGGCCCTTATAAAAGAGGTTTTTAAGAAGAGTTGTTCAGCAGTGCTTTGGAAAAAAAGGAATATGAGATGGCCTGATGCTAGGTAAGCATGTCTGGTGCAAATTAGGGTTATAACACCCCTTGCTCTCATGGAATCATATCCCCTTATAACTCTTGTCCTTGCCCATATTGTATCTAGCGATTTATTTTATTATTTGAAATGTTCAAAGTATTAAATATCCTAGGCACTCTAGCCCCTTTTAAATAAAATAAAATTCATTATTAATTTGGGGACTCAAAACAAGGGTATCACATTCCCCTCCCTCTTATTTTGTAAGTGTCCTTAGTGCATATACAAAACATAAATTAAAATTTCAAAATTCTTCAAAAATTCACGGGCACTCTTTCTTAATGGCATAATCATGGTCCCAAGTAGCATCTTCATGACCGTAGCATGTCCAATGAAGATTTACTAGTTCTATGACTCAATTCCGGAGCATTTTGAATTTTTTTTCCGATATGCACACTAGTTAGACCTGAAAGTCTCCTTCTAGCTCCACTTGAATCAAATTCCAATCAATAACATGGTTAGAATGATGTACATAATTGTTATCACTGAAATTTCATCAGCACATGGTTACAAGAACTCGGCATCGTCAAACAGTAATGAAGTCATTCATGGACCTGAATTAATACCACAGCATTCAAAAAGGTAAAAAACTATACAAAGTAGTGAAAAATTGAAGAGTGCTTTACAGGCATTGGGCGCGCGCGCGCATGCACGGAACAGGAACGTACAAATCGTGCACAGGCACACGATGCGCGACTGTTAGCGCAAAAATCCGCGCACCTGCTAAACGACGCATTTATGGAAGTGGTCGGCCTCCCAACCACTTATGGTTCAACTCCCAAGCCAATTTGACCCTCAAATCAGGGCTAGATCTGATTGGTGGGCTGGTCAAAGACCTAATAATGCCCTAAATGGCCTCTTTTCACACTACAAAGAAGTTATACAATAACCCAATGCAATGCTATAAAAAACCATGAATGCACCTCATTTTCTCAAGGAATTCAAAGTAATGTTATGATGCCTATATTGTTTTAAGGACTCCATCCTTGACAAGAGCACATTGGCACCATTACATTGGACAATCCACCTCTCCATTGAGTGGATTTGCAAAGAGTTCTTTCATCACCATTTTTTCATTTTCTTTGTTGTAAGAAGAGCCAACTAGTGAGGGTCCAAGAGCCTTCCCTTGGAGGAAGAAGGGACTCATAGTCCCCTTTCTTCTTGGTGCTTTTTTTTCATCAATAGATCAGCCTCAAAACATTGGTGATGTGGGTCTTTTTGTTCTTGTTATCTCTATGTCCCTATGCTCATGATTTTAATTTTTATTAGTTTAATTCTTAATTATAGTTTTGTTTTTTCTTTCTCTAACTCTTTTCTCTACAGCTGTCCTGCTCAGCAGACCCAACTGAGCTTGCAAGCACCTCTTATTTGCTCACCAAGGTGACGAAAGAGGCGCAACAATAATTTTTCAGCAACGAGACATGAAATACATTATGCACATTCATGGAAGTAGGCAATGCAAGAATGTATGCAACTAGATCTATTATATCCAATATCTCAAATGGACTACAAAATTTGGTTTCTAGCCTTGTACAACTGCTCAACTTTAATGAGTACTTCTTGGGATTCACTTTAAAAATCACATGCTCTCCCACTTTAAATTCTCCATATTTCTTTGTTCTTATCTGCATAACTCTTCTTTTTGTCTTGTGTTTCCTTCAAATTCTTCTTAATTTTAACCATCTAGTCTTCCATATCCTTGAGTAATTCTGGCCCAAGAACTGCTCTATCCACTGGGTTTTCCCAACTCGTTGGAGTATTTTATTTCCTACCATACAAATATTCAAATGGACTCATCTCCAATGATGCTTGATATCCATTATTATATTCAAAATCAACCAAATGAAAGTAATCTTCCCACGTATGACTTATCCATCATGTACATTATCAAAATGTATTCAGTCACTCAGTTGAATCTCTTTGTCTTCCCATTTGACTGTGGATGGTATGTTGTGATAAAGTTTATATATGTACCAAATATTTAAATAATCCCCTCAAAAAATTTGAAATAAACTTTGTGTCTCTATTTGCAACATTTTCCTTAGGTATTCCATGCAACCTAACAATTTGCTTCATGTAAATTTCTACAATATTAGTTGTTGTATGAGTCATTTTTAGAAGGGAAGAATGAGCAGACTTTGTCAATTTATCAACCACTACCATTATTGAATCAAGTTTCCTTGTTTTCCTGGGAAACTTAGTGATAAAATCAATGGTTACC
The DNA here is from genome assembly GCA_009831015.1 of Picea engelmannii. Taxonomy (NCBI): domain Eukaryota; kingdom Viridiplantae; phylum Streptophyta; class Pinopsida; order Pinales; family Pinaceae; genus Picea; species Picea engelmannii. Next base: position 33,405 of record ML807256.1, read on the forward strand.
ACTTCTCATTTCTTATTTGTAATTGGTAATGGTTGTAGCAATCTCATTGGGTGTATATGCTAAGATTTCACTCTATGGCATTCCATACATTTGGCAATGTAATCAACAACATCCTTCTTTATTCTAGGGAAAAAGAATTGGCTTCTTACTCTTGCAATTGTTTTCTGGTAAACGAGATGTGTGGCATATGTAACATTATTCATTTCTTTTAATACCAAATTCCTAAGTTCTCCAAAACTAGGAACATAATTTTTTTTTAATGCATAAGTATCCATCTTCCTTCATCTCATATCCTTTGAATTTATGTTGTACATTTTCATGTTGTAAGATTTCTTTTAACTGTAGGTAATGTTGGTCTCTAACAATAGCATCCAAAATTTCACTCTTTAAATATAACTTATGCATACTAATGGATGTAGCATGCATGGGATGTACCCTTCTACTGAATGCATCAACAACTTTGTTTTCTTTTTCCTTGATATGATTGATGTCAAAGTCACACACACTTAAAAAATTTAGCCATCTTGTCTGCTTGGAATTCAAATTTGGTTGTTCAAAAATATATTTTAGATCGCTTTGGTTTGTTCTTAATTAAACTATCTTTCCCATGAGATAATTCCTACACATATTCAGTGCATGAACTATGGTAGAAAGCTCCAAATCATGTGTGGAATAATTCTTCTCGTGTTCTTTAAGATTTTTGGACTCATAACTAATGACATATCCATTTTGAGTGAGGACTCCACCAAGTTGATCCTTGCATGCATATGCACATACCACAAAACTCTCATTTGGGTCATCAATCTTCAAAATAGGTGCACTAATAAGTAATTCTTTTAGAAAATTAAAGTTATCTTCACACTTTGTTCTCCATTCAAATTCAATTCCCTTGTTTTGTAAATAAGTGATGGGATGAGAAATTTTAGAGAATCCTTCTATAAATATCCTATAGTATCTAGATAATCCCATTAAGTATCTGACTTTTGAAACATTCCAGGTGTTTACCATCCTCTAATGGATTCAATCTTCTATGGATCTACTTCTATACCTTATTTTGAAATAATGTGCCCTAAATAATGGATTTGCTCCTAGTAATAATAACACTTACTAAGTTTGGCATACAGTCGATGTTCCCTTAGTACTTACAACACCAACCTCAAGTGATGGTCATGCTCTTCCTATGACTTAGAATAAATAATTATGTAATCCAAGAACACAATGACAAACTTATCTAGATAATTTCTAAATATACCATTTATTAAGAACATAAAGACAACTAGTGCATTGGTTAGTCCAAACGACACCACTACAATTTCATAATGTACATGCCTAGTTCTAAAGATTGTATTACTTATGTATCCTTCCTTGATTCTTACCTGATTGTATCATGATTTCAAGTCTATATTTGAAAATATATTTTCCCCTCTTATATTATCAAAGAGGCAATCAATTATGCATAGAGGGTATTTGTTCTTCACAGGGGCTTTAATCAACTATCTAGAGTCAATACAGAGCCTTAATGTTCCATCCTTCTTTTTGACAAAGAGTATTGGTGCTCCCCAAGGTGAAACACTTGGGCATATGTACCCTTTCTTCAAAAATTCTTCTAGTTACATTTTTAATTCTTTTAATTATGGTGTACCCATTCTATAAAGAGTTTTTGATACTGGGGTAGCTCTTGGTACTAAATCAATAGAGAAATGTATCTCCCTCTTGGGTGGAAATCCTAGTATTTCTTGGAATACATCTTCAAACTCTTGAAATAACAAAAAATGTTCAAGGATTGGCTCTTTTGTCTTTTTGTCTCCTTCACATGAATTGCATACAATTGACATCATTTCATGAAACATCTCTTTAGTTGTAAGGTTGGAATCTTCCTTATAGAAATAGGTCTTGGAATTCCTTTCACAATGTTATGTTTTCCTTGTTCATCAAGACATGTAAATGTCTTTTTATGACAATCTAAGATATCATGATGTTTTTCCAACCAATCCATTCCAATTAGGATATCATAAGATCCCAATGGTATGATATTTAGGTCAAAATTATTACTCACTCCATTAAGACTTATTATACAACCTCTGATAGTTTCATTGATCCTCCTTTTGGTTCAAGTGGCTAGTTGAACCAAAATTGACTTTTCAAGCTTACTTTTCTCCAAATGAAATATGTCCACTATTTTAGGATCAATGTAACCATGGATTGCTCCTGAATCAATTAAAATAACAATGGGATGATTAATTATCTTACTTCCACCTCATTCATATGGGATTCATGTTCTACTTGTCAATATTCTAAGTGTTGGCGTTTTGTTCCACACTTGCACGCATCCTTGTTAACATTAGGGAGTTTAGACCAGAGGTTAATCCAGAGTTGAACAACAAAAACCCTAGAGCATTGGCATATCAATCATCAATCAAGGCCGAGAAAGGTATCACCCGAGATGTAGAGGGGATAACAAACACAATAAAGGCTTGTGTTAGGGATGAAGGATTAATCAAAATAGGATCCATCTGGGATGGCATTCATACCTTCAATATCCAATGAATTAATGTGCTAATAAGTAAATCAATACACACACATATCCAAATGAAACATGATAGACACACAATAGATCGGAACTACTACATCATTATTTTTCCTTTCATTCCATAACACATAATATACATTAAGAAAATTGTATTAAACAAAAACAAAGCTTCATATCTTCTTTAGATAGTCCCTCATAAATACAACAAACTATGCAATGCACATCCTATTATATCTCAGACTTATGACATAATTATATTTATATTTAGAGGCATTACAACATTGCAAAGGATCAAAGTAAGCTCGACACATAATGACCGATTGAATATTCTATGCAAGGGTCTCACTCTTTCATCATCTAACCATCTAACTCTATTTATAATCTCATTTCTTCCTTTTATAAATTTTATCTACTTGGGAACTTTGTCTCTTTCTACTCCACCCACTTGTTCTACTGAAAAAACTTCCTTGCACACTTTTGGCACTTGCCTGCAATCCACGTAGCCTTAAGTAATCAGGGAAATATTAAATGCCTCACTAGCTCTCCTTTTGTCAGATCCATGTTTCCTTGTTCTACTAACATTAATTATTGGAGAATATTTCCTGATGATTCCTTTCTTGATTTTGGTGTGCATCTTCTTGATTTCTGGTGCATATGTCAAAATCCTGTAGCAGTGCATTCTTGATATACTTTAATATTAGTGCACAATATAAAAACTTGGTCCAATACACACTTATTTTCATTCTTCTTGCATTATCCCAGGCATTCACAAAACTCAAAATGAGCATGCACAACTTTTCTTGTGCGTGTGCGCGAAATGAACCCAAAACTTTGGTTTCTAACAGGACCCCACTACTATTATCTTACTCTTCCTCGAGACAACTACTTCATGAGATCAAGGCAGAAATTTTGAGTAGTAGCAAATCATCAGTATTCAAAACAAGTTGTGATTGTGGTTGGGCTTGAGTAAGAGAAAATCATTTGTTTATGTTGTAGTTGCAACCCGACCCAGGTCCTAGAATGAATCAAGCATGCCCCATGGTGAAATATGGAGTTGGAGTGAATGTGGCCAGATTCTTGACCCATAACCTTCATTGGCATATATGGAGGGGAATGAAGGAAATTTTTAAATCCCACCATCAAACAATGACCATTTAAAAGAATTTAGACTCCATCAAGAGAGAAAATCATTCTCTACCTACCTTTTTGTTCTAGGAGGACCATACTAAGCTAATAGCCTTGGTCGTTCTACTACTGGAGGGCTTAGGATCCATGGTGATAAGATATGGCGAGGAATCCAACAAATAATCTAGATGAATTGGATTTCCTTAGGATTTCTCCTATTGAAGGGGGATCCATGGAGATAGATGAGAGTAGGGATTTTGGAAAACCAGAGAGTAGGGTCTCTCCCTATCAGCAAAGGTGATGATGCATGGAAATTGTTCAACTAGATTTGGGCTAAGATCTTTGGTGAATAGTCATGAATATGAAACACAGTTCAGGGAATTGTGTGGCACTAAGTTGATTCTTGATAGGAAATAAGGGGTAAGGACATGTACCAAGAAACTAGTGACATAATGGAAATCTTCGTGAAAATTGAAGTGTAGGTTGTTAAGTTTCTCAAATGAACTGGAAAGAACATAATAAGAACAATCTACTAAGCCATTCCATGAAGGGGAATTTTCCTTTTCCACCACCTGGATAAATCCTTCCATAAATCGGTCCTCCTCTAGTTCCATGAGTTCATATAACTTGTGTAGAAGGGATTGGTCATTTGCCATCTTGGTTGTAAGAGAGATCCAGAGGCTAGGAACAACAAATTTTAGTAGCACAACCGCTTATTTTCCATAGATCAATATGAATAGTGTGTGCTTTGTTAACCTTTCTTATGTTTTTTGATAATCCCATAATACTATTGGGATCCATTGATCCTAATCATCACACTACACATTGTAAACTTTATTTAAAGAATGCTCTAAAATTTTATTAAAATCTTCAACTGTACCATTAGCTTCAGGGTGATAGGGAGTTCTCTTCTAATGATGTATCATGAACTCTTGAGTGAGGTGATAAATGGTCTTGTTAAGAAAATGTTACCCATGGTCACTCATCAACACCCTTGGACAACTGAATTCGGTGATTACATTCTAAAAAATGAAGCACGTCATTATTTCTATTGTGCAACATTTGAATGGCATGAATTTGACCCATCTAGTTAGGTATTCAATCACTATAATAATGTAGTGAGCCATTGTGTGATGCACAGTGGGATTGTTGGGACCCACAAAAATTATTTCCCATTTTTTGAATGGCTCAAGCACGATCATGGGAAACAAAAGAAGATCATCTCTCCCATGGGGATTTCCAATCTGTTGACGTATGTCATAGCGTTTGTAGTAGTCCTTGGCATCTACAAAGAGGGAGGGCCACCAAATTCATGTGCACAAAACCTTTCATGTGGTAGCCTTATCGACAGTGTGGCCTCCATCAATACCTTCATGTGCTTCATACAATATGGAGTTTCATTCATGCTTTATTTCACATCAATGTAGGATGCCATATGTTCCCAACTTATACATTTTTATGGAAATCAATTGATAATCGACACTACAGGTCACCAGTTGATGATGTTGCACTGGAGTATACAATGTGAGAGCTTGTTTAGTCATGAGAAATTGAACAATTTCATCCAATTGATTAGGCATGTCTTAGACCTAGAATATTTGTGCACCAAGGATTTCATCATCAATTCTCTTAGCAGCTTCCCCAGTCTCAATCCACAATAGATGATCAATCGCAACATTATACTTCCCTATTTTAACCACAAATTCAACTTCAAACTCCTGAAAGAGAAACAATCAACGAGAGATTCATTTATCCAACACCATGTTATTAACCAAATACTTGAGCGCATAGTGGTCAGTGGACAAAAATTCCACTCTCATAACAAGACCCAACTTGTTTATCTCAGATCCAACTGAGATGTGAGTAATCCAACCCTCATAACAAGACTCAGCCTGTAAATAGGCACCAACTTGATAGAATGAACTTTCATTCAATCCATTATATATACATATATTTAATCCACCAAGACACTCTTAGATTCACAACCACTTCTGGTTTATATAGTATTTCAAACGGTATAGGATTGAACCAATGTGTCTTTTTGACATGAACCATTGCACCTCTTCATTTAACTAACTAATCTTGATTCAAAAAATTTCCTCATGAGTTGATCACATATATGGATCAAATCATTATATCATTCCCATGCTTTTGATGCCTCCTTTTTTCTCCAATAGATCATATTTGAGCTTTTACTAATTCTCTATATTGTTATGGTGTTAATTCTCTGTTGAATTACTCTACGGTCCTTAAGTTGTTTACAAAAATGAAATCTCTATGAGGCGCTTCCTTCAACTGAATGTTCAAATGAATGAAGACTCAAAACCACGAGCTTATCCATTTTAAGTGTTGTTCACAGTGCCTTTTCTTTCACCATTATTCCTCTATCATGAGACCAATGTTGGAACCAAGTCCTCTGAAATTTGGCCTTCTTGCATTTTAAAAAAGTAATACTTCCTAAAGTAAAATTCGTTGAAGTACAGATGCATACTTTCTGTTGACATATTTGTCATATTCCCTTTGGATAGGAACCAAGGGATTAACTCATTTTTGTTGTGTATTTATTGAACTTGGCCCTCGAGTTACTTTTAAGAACCTTCACATGACCAAGAGCTAGGACTGTTAGACTTAGGCCAACGGGAGCTCTGACTCTCTAGGTATTCAGGATTATTGGACTTTTCAAACCTTCTATCCTTTCGAAGTAATATTTTGTCGAATTGTGTATACTCTATTCACTAGTATATCAAACGGTCGATTTTAATCTTCCATCGAATGGACAATTCTGGCTTACCCAAAGGTTTCCACAAAATTGATGATCACAACTTAAACAGGAGTTGAGGTGTGTCCATAAAATTCAATGGTCTAGATCATGTTTCAAAGCTTCGACACTCCGAGACTTCGGGTTACTATAAATCTAAAGTAGTTCAATTCCTTCGAAGGTTTACCTACCAAATAAGTCATAAAATGATGGTGATCATTTTTTGTTAGTTAACATCTCATGCTTACACTATTCTTCCACTGTGCTTGATCACTGGTCGAGAATGCTCTCGAAGTAGATCAATGGTTAGCATTACTTCTTGATTAGTGCTTACTCTATATTTACACTACGCTTGATCTAACGACCATGAGATATCCGTGAGGATATTATATTAATGACCAACGTTAGTTTGTGACTTCAGCCTTCAGAGCTTTGGGCATTTTTCCAGGTAGGAGAAGCTGGACATCCCTGAAGGTTGTAGTCCCAGAGTGACGTGGTATGATTACGCCACCAAGGTTGATGTGGACCCATAGTATATGTGCCACATGCCACCTTGATTCGTGACTTTAATAGTCCTTATGTGCCACATCTCCCTTTACATTTGTCACCATCTAATTGGGCCACATGTCATCTTTGTCTTATGTCACATGTATACCTCCTAGATTATGTATTTTCACTTCATGTATTTGGTACTTCGTGACTCTAGGAGTTTTTCACTTTTTATATCAACCTTCAAACATCACCGAAGTGTCGAATATATATCTACCACCATAGATCTTCAACTATCTTGATCCGGCGAACTTTGTTTATTACGGAAGTCCAGGTTTCAGAAGTTCTTGGTTCGACTGATTTGTGTATCGCCAAAGTAGTTCAAGGCCGAAGTTCACCGTGCTCTGACAGGTATTACTCCAGATCAATGGTTGATGGGATTTCCTGATCTAGCAGTCTATGGGATTTTGTGACTTCGAGGCTTCGGCCTTCGGGAAAACTTACTTATTTTAGACTCTTTTTCACTGGAGTGGTCAATGCCATATTTTACAACCATTGGAATCACCTATCCTCATCCAAATGTCACCATGAATTTCCTAGATATGATGGCACTCATTCACTTCGATACTTCGGGGCTCCTGCCTTCGGGTGAACTTGTATATTTTAGACTTCTTTTCACCAGATTGGTTAGTGTCGTAGTTGACCACTTGATCCAATGACTTGTATTTCTCCCGAGGAGATCTTAGATCAACATTTTTCATGAGTTCGTTTAGTCCGAGACTCCAGGATATTGTGGATTACCCTTCCCTTCCACTAAACTCGATCGAACAATCAGGATAGATATCAAACTAATCTAATGGTTGTTGTAACCCGATATTTTAAAAAGGGATTTTTTCACTCCTAGAACTATGTCTCATGTGTTACTTCAACTACACCATCTCTTCTGAGCTTTGATTAATGTTTCTTCCTTCCGGGCTTTGTGTAAATGTGATCCTTTATGCACTTTGTTTTATCAATCAGAAGGCTATCTCTGTTGATCCTATCGTGATCAACAATGATCACAAATTTCTTCTGCCCCAAGGTGATTTTCCTTATCTTTTGATCATTGTACATGTTGGACTCATGTTTCCATCAATGAAAACAGACTATCAATAATGCCAACAATATCCCCCTTTAGAATTGAGGGGAACATATTTGTAAAACACATACTTTTTATCCCCCTATCACTAATCTCATTTTCAGGATGGAGGATTGAACTTTTACCTATACCAAATACTGATACCAATTTTTTTTTATTGTTTTTCTCCCCCTTTGACATCAATGACAAAGAGTTAAAATTTTATTGTTTTTCTCCCCCTATGAATGTATCGGCTATTATCTCAATCTCTTGGGATTTTTTGTTCAAATAGGTCATCTTATTGATACCAATTTTTGTAGTGATCAATTATTTTAAACCTAACCCAATGACATCCTCATTTGATGACCAAATTAAACACTCCCCCTGAGTCTTTATTGTTTCATAGGGTTTTACTGTATCATCCTTTGTCATGACGGAAAAGGGTGTGAATCTCACTAATCTTATGTTTATTTATTCTTGTTGATATTCTGATATTTCACAAGAATACCACTGATCGACACCATTTAATATAATTTTCAATATTCAACCAATTTAATATCTTATTCACAGTCCTTCTACTCTACATAAATCAATTTCAACTTATGTCCCTTAGAGATAAGATTGAATTGGTCCTTTCATCTGTTTTTTTGTACTTCTGCCTAAAATACTTAAAACATGATTTAGTTTGTCATGATACTTAGTCTATAATCCTCTTCTAACCAGGATGATGCACTCCATATTACTAATCATGTTTTCCCTTCCTTTTATAGATATTTTCTGCTAAGGGGAAATTTAGTAGTTCATGAAAATAACATTGGAAAACTTCCAAGATTTTGACTGCTCAGTTATTCTGGTTGATATGCTATTGAAGATTCACTATTCTGTGTAAGTGAAACTTATTAATTTTCAGGTGCCATATCATATCTGTTGTTTCTATTTTTTATTTTCTTCTCCATATTTTTTCATGAGATATTTTGTTTGTAGGAACTTTCTTTTCTAGATTTGTTCTTTGATACTTGTCATTTCTTCTTTTCTTCCAACCTTCATTAGATTTTCTTCCTGACTTGTTTGAATTATTTCTCATGGTTTGAATTCTTGATTTTCTGCAATTTTTGGATTTGTGACCAAACCTATCATAGTTGTAACATCTCATTGGATAACAAAACTTTGTTGTGTGGCCAACATAATTGCATCTCCAACATCTCATTGAGTTATTGGACCTTCCTGAATTTTTATTTTCAGGACTCTTGCATTCCAATGATTTGTGACCAAAGTTATTACAAGAAAAGAAAAAAACCATTGAAGGTGTTTCTATACTTGGTTCTATTTTGACATGATAAGTTTTTCTTTTGATATTTTTTTTGTTTTTGACTTTTATAACTTCCTTCCTTGACAAAATTCATGGTTTGTTTTAGGTTTTTGATTGCACCTTTTTCTTTTGAGGATTATGATCCTTTATCATGTTTTTTAATGGTGCTCCATTTGCAACCTTCTTCTTTATTATTGTATACAAGACCATTTTTTTCATCAATTGGTCTTTTAATGTTCCATATCCTATCTAGGATTGCTAAGTTGTTCTGGAATTTGACAGTTTCTTTTGTCTTTTCATTCTTCTTTTTTAGGTTGATAACTTCCATTTCCAGCATGTGACATGTTTCTTCCTTTTTAGTCAATTGGATCTTATGTGCTTCTTCATTTTTCTTAGTTTCTTCAATTTGAGTCATTAGAGTTGCATTAGTACTTTCATTTATCTTTTTGACGTTAATAATTTCCAATTCCAACATGTGACATAATTCTTCTCTTTTAGTTAACTAGATTTTATGGGCCTCTTCATTTTTCTTAGTTTCTTCAAGTTGAGTTTTTAGACAAATGACCATTTCTTCTGTCTCTTCTAGTACTTCTTTTCTTTTATTGCCATGTGTCTTTAATTCTTCCATTTCTTCTATAAAATTAGCAACTTCGATCTTCAATCTTTTGATTTTTTCTTCTTTGTTTTCTAGGTAAATCTTTTGTTCATTCTCTTCATGGTTAGATTGATCTAACTATTGTAGTAGCAACACATATTTCTTTTGAAGTTTCTCCAACTCTTCAAAAGTGCACATAAGTGTGTATTCAATCTGGTCAAGAAAATCATTAGTAACTTCAATATATAGACCATTTCCTGGTTCCATACTAATCACTTCAAATGTAGTTATAACATCATTCTTAAAATCTAATAGTTTTTCTTTAGTGAATACTGAGGTATTCATCAATTCCTTTATGTAGTAGTGTTCTTTGTTGATGACTGGGGTTTGCATCAATTATTTGATGGATTTTTTCTCTTTTGTGTTTTGTTCTTTAATCTAATTAGAATTCTCTTTATCTGTATTTTGTTCTTCAATCTGATTTGATTTCTCCATTTCTGTGTTTTGTTCTTTAATCTTATTGGATTTCTTTGTTTCTTTGTTTTGTTCTATAAACTGATTGGAATTCTCCATTTCTTTGTTTTTTTATTTTATTTTGATAATAATTCTCTAGCTAGAGCCATAGCACTATAGAATAGGTGCAATGTCCCATCTTTTTTTTGACTTGGTATGAGAGTCCATTATGGATTTCCTTTAATGTTATTGAATTATTTTTCTTTTCTTCTTTTGCATAATTGGTTTTGCTCTTTGAGGTAGTTAAGTACAAAGGTTTAGATACTACTAAATCCCAAATGCTAGATCCTCTTGACTTTATATATTGTTTAATTCCTTCCCTCCATGAAGAGTAGTCTGTTCCATCAAATAAGGGAGCTTCATTTGTGGAGAGATCCATTTGTCCACCAATTTCTTCGGAATCTACCTCCCAGTGTTTAAACTATGTTGAAGGAACCCGACATGTTACCAATTGTTGAAATATGCACTCGACACTGAGAGGGGGGTGAATAAGTTTCTGTAACTTTTGACTATTTTTCACACTTTCATAGATTAATTGAATTAACTAAATAAGATATATGAATCTCAATTAATTATTCATAAACATGTGTAACAAAAACCGTATGAAGTACATAGAATATCTTTCTTTTATTTATTTAAGTTGAATGAATACAAATAAATAAAATCCTTTAATATCTTCAACTTCAATTGAATATGAGAGATCCAAATCTCTGATACAAGACCCAAATTGTAGTTCTCTGATCCAACTAAGAAATGAGGAATCCAACCCTCATAACAAGACCCAGCTTGTTGATCTCATATCCAACTGAGATGTGAGGAATACAACCCTCATAACAAGACTCATCTTGGAAACAGGAACCAACCTGATAGAATGAACTTTCATTCAATCCATTATATATACATATATTTAATCCACCACGACACTCTTAGATTCACCACCACTTCTGGTTTATATAGTATTTCAAATGGTATAGGATTGAACCAATGTGTCTATTTTAAATGAACCATTGCATATATTGATTTAACTAACTAATATTGATTTGAAATTTGTCCTCATGAGTTGATCAAAGATATGGATAGACTCATTATATCATTATCATGATTATGATGCATACTTTGTTCACCAACAGATCATATTCAAGCTTTTATCAATTCTCTATATTGTTATGGTGTTAATTCTCTGTTGAATTACTCTGCAGTCCTTAATTTGTTTACATAAATGAAATCTGTATGAGGTGTTTCCTTCAACCCAATGTTCAAATGACCGCGGGCTCAAAACCACGGGCTTATTCATTTTAAGCACTATTCATAGTGCCTCTTATTTCACCCTTATTCCTCAATCACACGAAAAATGTTGGAACCAAGTCATCCAGACTTCGGTCTTATTGCATTTTAATAGAGTAATACTTCCCGAAGTAAACTTTGTTGAAGTACATATGAGTACTTTATGTTGAAATATTTGTCATGTTCCCTTCGTCTAAGAACCAAGGGCTTAACTCATTTTTTCCATGTAGTTATTTAATTTGGCCCTTGATTTAATTTTAAGAACCTTCACATGACCAAAAGCTAGGGTTGTTAGACTTAGGACAACAGGAGCTCCATCTTTCCGGGATTATTGGACTTTGCAAACCTTCTATCCTTTCAGAGTAATATTTCATTGAATTGTGTATACTCTATTCACTAGTATATCGGACGGTCTATTTTATTCTTCCATCGAATGGACGATTATGGCTTACCCAGAGGTTTCAACAAAATTGACAATAACAAATTAATTAGGAGTTGAGGTGTGTCCAAAAACTTCAACGGTCCAGATCAAATTTTAGATCTTCGACACTCCGGGACTCTGGGTAACTAGAACTCTGAAGTAGTTCAATTCCTCTGAAGGTTTACCTACCAAATAATTCATAAAATGATAGTGACCACTTTTTGTCGGTTAACATCTCATGCTTACACTATTCTTCCACTGTGCTTGATCGCCAGTCGAGAATGATCCCGAGGTAGATCAACAGTTAGCATTAATTTGTGATTCATTCCTACTCTATATTTCCACTATGCTTGATATAACGGTCATGAGATATCCTGGAGGATCTTAAATCAAGGACCAACGTTAGTTCACGAATTCAGCCTTTGGAGCTTCAAGAATTTATGCAGGTAGGAGACGTTGTAGGTAGGAGACGCTGGATATCCCCAGAGGTTGTAGTCCCAGAGTGACGTGGTATGATTACGTCACCTAGGTTGATGTGGACCCATAGTATGTGTGCCACATGTCACCTTGATTCATGAATTTCATAGTCCTTATGTGCCACATCGCCCTTGACACATGTCACCATATGATTGGGCCATGTTTCATCTTTGTCTTCTTCCACATGTCTACCTACTGCATCATGGATTTTCACTTCGTGGCTTCGGTACTTCGCAGCTACAGGATTTTTTCACTTTTTATATCAACCTTCGAGCATCGTCGAAGTGTTGAATATATATCTACCACCATAGATCTTAAACTGTCTTGATCCGATGACCTTTTTTTATTTCGAAACTTCGGGGTTCAGGAGATCTTGGTTCAACTGATTTGTTTATCGCCGAAGTAGGTCAAGGGCAAAGTTGACCATGCTCTGACATTTTTTACTCCAGATTGACAGTATTTCCTGATCCGATGGTCGACTGGATTTCGTGACTCCGGGCTTCGACCTTCAGGTAAACTTAACTATTTTAGACTCCTTTTCGCTGGAGTGGTCATCACCGGAGTTGACCACCATTGGAGTCACCTATCCTCATCCAGAAGTCACCATGAAATACCCATATATGATGGCCCTTATTTACTTCGGGACTTCGGGGATCCGACCTTCGATTGAACTTGCATGTTTTAGACTTATTTTTGTCAAAGTGGTCAGCGCCAGAGTTGACCACTTGATCCAAAGACTTGTATTTCTCTAGAGGATATATTAGATAAGCAGTATGCATGACTTTGTTTAATCTAAGACTCTGGGATATTGTGGCTTACGATGTCCTTCCACTAAACTCGATCGAACGATTAGGATAGATCTTGAACTAATCTAACGGTTGTTGTAACCCGATATTTTACAAAGGGATTTGTTCACTTGCAGAACTGTGTCTCATGTGTTACTTGAATTGTGCCATCTCTTATGAGCTTCGATTAACGTTTCTTCCTTCTGGGATTTATGTAAATGCACTCCTTTATGCATTGTTTTATCAATCAAAAGGCTATATCTTCTGAGCTTTAGGAACATAGGATCTTTATTGATCCTATCATGATCAAGATTGATCATGAATTTCTTCTACCCCAAGGTGATATACCTCTTCCCCAAGGTGATTTTCCTTATCTTCTAATTACTATACATGTTGGAATCATGTTGCCATCAATGACAACACACAATCAATAATGCCAACACATCCAACATCTGATCCAATTATTTGCACAAATTTTCCTTATATTTGTGATTTAATCGATAAGGAATTCTCTTGACTGGTTTGGCATATGTTTTAAGTTGAATCTTTAGGTTTCCCAATGATACTGCAATTCCTTTCATTTCATAAAATCTCTAGGGAAACAAGTCCTCATATTCATTGAGGAGGTCAACAACCCGAGTAACTATAGCCTTATCCCAATAATATCTAATGATGTCCATATAGGGTGCTTCTTCAGTGCCAATATTGTGTTTCTTGGTTTTGATTAGGTCATTATAGTTTAGTGCATCCATCTCTGCCACCTTACCCTTTAGTTGGCACTCTCCTTCAGATTCCTTGATCTGGATGTTGCTTGGGTAATTCCCATCAAAATTATCAGTATTAATCTTCCAACAATGTACTTCCTTTGTTAGTTTTTCCATAGGATGATGATATGAGAAGAGCACCCTAGGTGTGGCTTCCTTTGGATTTTGATGGAAAACAAAATCTTTAATCTAGTGGAGCACCTCTCTTTGAATTGAATATTCAATAGTGAAGTTGAATGTTAAACAAAAATAGGAACTCACATGGGTCCACTAAATCATTTTCCTCCTGAGATCCTCCTGAATGTAACAAATTCTAGAGACCATGTCCATAGTGTGGAAAAAATGATGGACCGATTGGGATCAAGGGATATTCTTAGAGGTCTAGCATCGTTCACAAAACAAAATGTGTTATGGAGGATCCTCAATGATTTTTTATCAATTCACTAGTTTGAAATTAGCAATGGGATGGAATCAAACCTTTATCAACTCATCTACCCACACCTAACTCTAAATATTCTAATGATGCATCACCCACCACCACGAAGTGTCCCTCGAATAACTACATCCATGGCCTGAACCCTCTGCTCTGCGAGGATGGTTTTCTCCATATGTATGAAGAATGTCTCTATTGTCCCTGTCCCATCATACTGTAGGGCATCACATAGCTCAAATATGATCTAGAAAACTACTTTCATTATCATTGCACATCTATGAGTGGAAACTTCACAGAGCTTATTTTCCCACCTCTCCAAAGCATCCTCATAATATGTGTCATAATATTTGACACTTCCCCATCTTAATTATCCATTGGTGGTTGGGTTGATGTAATCCTCCATGCACCATGTGATCTTATATATGTTTTCACTAGTTGATATCCATGCATCCTCATCCACTGTCCCATTGTATCTATATCCTTCATATGGATCCAGAGGTGCAACCACGTGCAGGGTGTATGTTTCAAATGAAATCTTCCTCTTCTTTAAATTCAACACTGCATTATTGTCAAAGGCCCAGTCAATGCCAATTAATGTAGGATATGGATCAAATTCATCCATAATTTCTATTACCTCAAAGCCAAACTTTATTTTTATTCCTTCTATATTCACTTCCACTTGCTCCAGTCATCCTATTGGGTATATCTTATATTGATTTTCCAACCACAATTGAATGGACGATCCAGACCTAATTTAGTTTTCCCATTAGCTCCCAATATTTCTTCAGAAAAATATTCACATAAAAACCTAGATCTAACATGACACCATCCATGTCATAGCCACCAATTTCTTCTATCAACTTTAACTCTCAACCAATGCGTTTTGTCTTGTTGACCTCATATAAAACTCTTTCTGGAAGAGGAGGTGATATGGTTTCCTCCACTCCTTGTTTCCTCATGCGAGTAGCTAACAAATTACTTTCATCCTCTGGGTCATTCAACAATTGCAACCAAGAATGAAATAAAAACAAATTTTAGTCTTCAGGTTCTTCCTTGTCACCCAAGTCATGAAAGACTTCTACGCATTTTGTGCATTGCAATTCCTCCAAGTGTTGTTCTTCATGATCTTTTTTGTTACTTATTTGTAGCTCATTTCTTCTGTGAGCTTCTTCCAATGATCGTTGTGTCATGTGTTGTATTTCATTGCGCACACAAGCTTCCTCCAAAGATAATTGTTTCACACTATGTAATTATTCATGAGCGTGAGCCTCTTCAAGGGACCTATGAATTTCCCATTGTACCTATTTTCAGATTCAATATTCCTCTAGAAACCTTTTTTTCACCCTCTACACTTCTTCTCAGATCAGAGCTTCCTCAAGTGACCTCTAAGTCATGCGCTACAACTCTTCAAATTCTTTTTTTTCTTTCATCTCTCTCCACACATCATGCAGGAACTATTTTTTCTAGGCATCATCAAACTTGGGGGGGTTGTGTTGCCTTCCTTATCTTCCCCTCCAATTTCTAACTTAAGCCTTCACCATGCTCAAAGTCTTCTCCCATCTTCACTCCTCTTAGGGTTACCACCCATACATCAACCTCCTCATTATTCTTCTTATTCTTATGCAACTCTACATGCACCATGTTGCAATTTCCCTTCTTGTCTTCCCACTTTTTCAATAAGTCAAGACAATATTTGGTGACATGCTCATTGTCATAGTAATATACAAAAGAATGCACAAATTGGTACAAAATCTTGATAAATGACCAATTTCTCCATAATTGAAATAAGTGGGGGGACTACCTCCCCCTCCGCCATATTCTCAGTCATGACCATGCCCATATCCACCTCGGGGGCCACCTTGGTATCTGCCTCTTTTAGAAATGTTTCGCTTACTACCATTCCACTCTTCATGTACCCGAAATACATCACGAACATTATCTTGCAACAGTTGGAGTGAGAAAGGGTTATTGACGTCATGCCCCATGAATTCATAGAACGAAGTATGGTCCATAATTTGGTACTCCTATAAATTTGGGTAGTGGGGTGGTACATGGCCCCACCATCTAAATGTCTCACACCATTTTGTTTTTCCATATGGAAATGGACTCAGTACACCCATCGCCACATAATTTGGAAGTACAAGGAATTCATCCATGTGATGCCCCCCTGAGCAATAGGTGGTACACCATACATGCTCACGCATGAACTTCGTCTTGGACATATCTTGCAATTGCATTGTCAGGTTGGCTAGTTGTGACTTCACTTGTTCCAAACCTATAAATATCTTTACCCATTCTATCATAGCTTCTAGGAACATTGCAATTTATATCACCTCTGTTTGAGTCATCACCTTATTTTGGGTGAGTGGAACTCAAATATGGGGAAGTAACCATGTAATAAAACACTCTCTATGTTGCACAGCCTGTATTCAGAACATCATCATATCCAATAAAATCTTAAACCACTGGTAACAATCCCACATGGTATCTCCTTTATTTTGTTTAATTTCTTTTATATTTGTGATACATTGAGACTTTGACTTAGGTTTCTAGAATTTCCTAACAGATATTGCTTAATCTTTGTCAGGGACCTCGTTTATCCTGTTGGTGCAATGGCATTGTACTTCATCTACCATGTCAAGGCTCTGTCCGTAAACATAGTCTCCAGTTGTGCACTTTTTTTTTCTTTGTTTGTGTTCCTCTTCATGGGCCAGATTTCTTTGAATGTGAACCAATGTTGTTTTTCAACATCCTTACCCATTTTATGAAACATGGGTAACCTCAGGGTGTTATCTTGATTCGTCATTTTCACTCTTTGATCAAATATACTACTCTGATTATTGGTTGTCAAACTTCTTTCTACTATTCTCTTCTAGGTGCAGTGGCACTGCCTTCTCCTTCTTCTTCACTTATATATTACCTTCTTCCTTCTTCTACTCCTTCTCCAACTTGAATAACTTCACTATATATTTTTCTTTCCTCTTGATTACAAATGCGAAAGGGGGGTGGTTCAAATGGTTGGTAAGTCCATCTACTTCTCATATTTCTTGTGAGGGGACACAAAGTGTTTCCTTCTTGCAACTACACAAGACCATTTATTATTTCCAATTCATCTCCCCCACCACTAGGGATTCCTCCATATTCCTTCGTTATCTACGCACCACTACTATGTGTGTCATCTTCCTCTCCAAACAACACGCCACTTCTCTATGCTCCATCTTTTTATCTTTTAAATGCACCATTTTTTTGTGCTTCATATTCCTTGTAAAGCCCTCCATTAGGGATTCAAAGTTAAATGGTAAATTTGTAATCTAAATTACTTTTATTTTCTTAAAAGATTTCTTATGAACGAGTTTATGTCATATTTTTGTTTGCATGACATCTAATTTATAATTTTGTTTGCATTACAACAAATCTATCTAATTTATGTTGAAGTTCTAGTAAATTAATGATTTAAATATCAATTTCTCAAATTATACAACCCAAAATAGTCACAAAATAGATTACACAACATATTACACAATTTCAATACATAGATACATATCATAACTTTCATTCAGAACAAAATTAATACCGGTAAAATACCTCTTGAAGAAGAAGTTTGTTCCTTTTCTTTCCTATTGTTGCTAACTACTTGAAAACTGAATCTTTTCCTCCCAGACAGCTAGGAACAGAGCCTCTACGGCTCCCTGCCTCCAGGAATTCTTGTGGTTTCCTGGCCCCCCAAGCCCAAAACTCCCAGCAACAAGTGCCCCCTGTGACA
>ML807256.1:51819-86381 GCA_009831015.1 Picea engelmannii
CGCCAAACCAGTAATACAGTCCTCTAATATGAAAAATAATGCTCCAAAACCAAAGTCCCCTTCTCTCGAGTGTTTCCCCCTTTCCTTATCCTCCCTTCCCATCATTCGTTGCATTCTTCACCCATTAATTCTCAACCACCTTCCCTCCATTAGGTGTCAACCACCTTATTCCCTTTTCATTAATGGGTCATCTACCGATACACTGAGTTTCAAAATGAAAATTATTAATTTATTAAACCAATATTTCTTAAACAAATATTTAATCATGATTATTAATTGATTAATTAATTAAACTAATCTACATTAAAAAAACATTTAATCAAGACAATTAATTAAACTAATATACATTAAACAATTATTTAAATCATGACAATTGATTAATTACTTAGGGTTGTTACATACACCCACCCTTCAGGAAACTTCATCCTGAAGTTAAATTATTTTATGACACAAGGCAAATGACACATGGTACACACATTCATATCCCATAAACAACATCATCAGTAAGTAAACCAAGAAAACTCATACATACTAGTGTACATGTGCAAGAAATGCATGTGATACAAGTCTCGTGCATGTACTAATAACAATAACTTTCACTTCTATAGTAATTTTTGTATGCATCCAATCCAATCAACAAGACTATTCATTTTATAAAAGATAATAAACTTAGTCAAATGTTTGTGAAATCCCTTAATTACAATAATCTAGATCAACAATGTTTATTTAGACAATTGTAGTTTAGTTAAGTAATTATGAATATACATATATACACATTTTCTTTTCAGAAAGAAAAACAATAAATTCCACCATAAGGCAAATATCCATACACTCTCAACTATTTCTATTCATCCTTCCTCCCTAACTTACTTCTATATTCCATTCCTATCATTCCTTTGCTGGACTATCTTGGAGTGTCAACTATATTGACCTAACTCCAAATAGAACCCATAAGCGGAAGTGTCACTATCTTGACCAAGCTTCCCTAGTAGGCAACTAACAGTGATCATCACATGTCTAGGAGAGCGTGAACTAACATCGTCCTCCCATGACTCCAAGTTTCGGAGGATACAAGGTGAGAAATGCCTCCACCCCTCCTAATAGGACTAGGGTCCACACCCTACAATGGAATATATAGTGGCACCGTGTTGCTGGGAGTTTTTTCATCGTTTATTTAGTTTCATGCAGTCTCACCATTTGAAATCCTGCACTGGTCCACATATCATAGCTATGCATTAAAACCAATATAATTTCACATACAAATATTCATACCATATTGTTTCTCGGTCAGTGGTCATGACATTCACTTTCATTACCATTGTCCCTTGGCTATTTCATATCCCATTGACCTACACATTAGTATATAACACAAAATTATACATATCTAGGCATTCTCATCATGTAATTGCATACAACCATAATCTCTATTCGATATCCACGTACCAACAACTTAATATCAAATTTTTCAAGTTAGAAATAGATCTCATAATATCCCCATAATTCAATTGACGTTACTCGTTCACAGAATTTTCATTTACATAATAGATCGTATCATCTCCATCATCATTCAAATAAAATTTAAACATTCATAGAATTTACATTCACATAATAGATCACATCATATCCATCGTCATTCAAATAACATTTAAACATTCATAGAATTTACATTCACATAATAGATCGCATCATATCCATCATCATTCAAATAACATTTTAAACATTCATAAAGGTTCCTACGTCTTAAAAGTGCTAGTGTATCATTAATAGTTTCACTGTGAATAGAAAATAAAGGTGATTAGGCCTCAGGTAATCCTAGTTGTCTAAGTCAAAAGGTGGTGTTACACACACCTAACCTTTGAGAAACATTTTCTCGAGGTGGTCAAAAAAGTGAGGGATAATATCATCGTAATGTCTCGGCATCCTACCAAGTAGCAGATCCTGGACTATACTTGTCCCACTGTACCTTAACTTGGTCTACCAGACGGTTCCTGAGTTGTCGAACTTGACGGTCCAATATGAGTAATGGTTCTACCATGAGGGTTCTCACGTCCGATACCTACAATTCCTTCCAATTTAGTTTATGTGATTCGTCAACAACATAATGACGTAGAATAGATACATGAAAAACATTATGAGTTTTGTGCAAGTGGGGTGGCAGTACGAGACGATATGCAACAGGTCCAATTTTCTCTTGGATTTTGAACGGTCCTATAAATCAAGGTGACAACTTTGTCCCCTTCCCGAACTGAATGGTACTCTTATTGGGTCTGATATGAATGAAAACCTAATCTCCCACTTTATAACTTCGGTCAGTCATGTGTGCATCCGCATAACTTTTATGTATATGTTGTGCTTCCTTTAGTCTCTGCCTGATCTGAATCACATGTTCCTCCATCTCTTGAATCATCTCTGGCCCAACTGTTACTTGGTCTTCCAATCTTTATCAACTCAATGATGTTCTACATGGTCTTCCATACAGAGCTTCGTAGGGTGGCATTCTGATGGAGCTATGCAAACTGTTATTGTAGGCGAACTCCACCAAAGGTAGGTGCTTCTCCCAATGGGTTTGATTATCCATAACATACATCCTAAGCATGTCTTCCATAACCGGATTTAATCTCTCAGTTTTCCCATTTGTTTCTGGATGATAAGTTGTGCTTGAGTTCAACTGAGTCCCCAGCATTGACTGCAAAATTGTCCAAAACCTAGAAGTGAATCTGGAGTCCCTATCTGAAATGATCTTCTTGGGTATCCCATGCAAATGGATGACCTCACTTACAAACACGTGTGCCACATTAGTGACATCGTAATTGTCTCTAACCGAAATAAAATGAGCACTCTTGGATAACTTATCAACTATCACAAGAATGGCATTGTGTCTATGAGATGTGAGCGACAACCCCACAACAAAATCCATAGAAATGACTTCCCACTTAGACATAGGAACATCATGTGGTTGTAGGAGACCTGTCGGGTGATGGTGGTTGGATTTCACTTGTTGATACTCAGGCACTTGGCGACGAAATGGACTACATCGTGCTTCATGCCTACCTAGAAGAAGAGCTTCCTCATGTCTGCATACATTTTCTTCACACCTGGATGTGCACAATAAAGTGCTCTATGGGCTTCCTTTAGTATAATGCTTCGAATATCCCCACTTTTGGGGATGTACATCCTTCCTTGATATCTTAATAGTCCATCTTCTTCGAGGCTATATCCTTCATACTTTGGATCTAATTGCCTCCCACTCTGGAGGTTTGATGTAACCTTTAAATACCAACTATCTCCAAGGAGTTGCATCAACACACGTTCCCTCAGATTGACTTTTAAAGATACCAAGGAGAAGACACATGGTCTCCTTCTCAAGGAATCCGCGGCCACATTTTCATTTCCCTTGATGTATGAAATACCAAAATCATACTCCCTCATGAACTCACTCCATTGCCTCTACCTGGAATTAAGATCCCTTTGAGTGAAGCAATGTTTTAAAATTTGATGGTCCATTTTGAGCTCAAAGTTTCACCCCACCAGATAGTGCCTCCAATGTTTCAAAGCTCGCATTATAGCTGCCAACTCCAAATCATGAGTAGCATAAATCTCCTCGTGTTGCTTCAACTTCCTGGATGCATATGTTATCACTCCTCCATCCTACATTAGCACAGACCCCAACCCTTGCTTTGAGGAATCCATGCAGACTTTGAATTCCTTTTCCATATCCGACACTCGTAGAATTGGTGCACTAGTTAGTAACCTCTTAAGCTCGATGAATGCACTATTGCATTCTTCTGTCCATTCATACCTGACCCCTTTGTGCTGCAAAGTGGTTATGGGTTTCTCTATTTTAGAGAACCCTTCCACAAATCTCTGATAATAACCTGCTAGCCCCATGAAGCTTCTTACCTCATGAGCATTCTTTGGCACTGGCCATTCCATAATGGCCTTTACCTTTTCTGGGTCCACAGAGATTCCTTCACCAGAAATGATATGACCTAAATAGTGGATTTCTTTCTGGAAGAAAGATCACTTCAACAACTTCCCATACAATGTGTTCTCTCTAAGGCAGGACAACACCACTCGCAAGTGTTCCTCATGTTCTCTTTCATTCTTGGAATAGATGAGGATATCATCTAGGAAGACTTGTAAAAAACATTCTAAGTACTTACGGAATACACCGTTCATGAGGCTCATGAATACTATTGGCGTATTGGTCAATCCGAAAGGTACTACAACGAAATTGTAATGCCCAAACCGAGTTTGAAAGGCAGTTTTAGGAATATCTCCCCCCTTAATCCTTAATTGGTGATACCTTGATCGCAAATCAATTTTTGAGAATACTATTGCTCCTTTCATCTGATCAAAGAGGTCATCTATTAGTGGCATTGGGTACCTATTTTTCACTGTAGCATGATTCAAGTCCCTATAATATATACACAGTCGCAAGGAACCATCTTTTTTCTTCACAAACATTACTGGTTCACCCCAAGGTGAGACACTATGCCTTATTAGCCCTAAGTCGAGTATCTCTTTTAACTGCATCTACAACTCACAAAGTTTTGGCATTTTCATCCTATAGAAAGTCTTGGAAATTGGTTCTGCTCCAGGTTTTAGCTCAATAGTAAAATCAAGCTTCCTCTCAGGAGGTAACCCTGGCAACTCGTTCGGAAAAACATCCTTAAATTATGACAATACAGGGTACTGATCCAAGGAGGGTCCTTTCCTTTCATTCATTGCTTCCACTACATATAGTTGACACCCTTGCCTCATGCACTTATTAACCTTCATAGTTGATATAAAGCGTAGAGACACCTTTCTCCATACACTGTGGATCTCTACTGGCCTTCCTTCATCGTCAACACAAAGCACCCTCTTTGTGAAACGATCTACCATAGCTTGATGGGCTTCTAACCAATTCATTCCAATGATTAGTTCATATGTCCCTAGATATATGACGTATACCTTCAACCTAGTAGTACACACTCTGAGGTCTACTAGACAATTATCAATGTTAGGTCCTACCGCTTGTTTTTCCCCCGAAGCCATCTCAACTTGTTTAAAGTCGTCATGCTCATAGGCTGCCAACCCACTCTTTTCTAATGCATAAGGTGAAATGAAACTATCTGTAGCACCAGCATCAAATAAAATTTTAACATTGATATGATTTAGAGTACCTGATGACTCTACCACCATGGATTGATGTTCTGCATGGCGATTATTAACTGTTTCATAAATCTAGTGGCTATTGCTTTCTCTTCCCATCGGGGCCTTTCCTTCTCTATGTACAAATCCTGCTTGCAACTCTGGGCAGTCACATTGGTAATGGGGCCCTCCACATCCCTAACATGTAAATATTGAACCTGTGCACTGCTCTGTGGTGGTCTCTAAAATGAGTTCCTTCCCCTGGAACCCCTACCCCTACTAGCTACTCCCTGAGAAGGTCGTGGGCATCATTGGTGATGAGCAGGATGTTGCACTTGCTTCCATTGAAATAACTGTAGAAACTATCCTTGGTGTGACTCTATTACCATAAAGAGGTGGTCTAGAGCTCCCTCCCCTGGAGAAGGTCCTAGGGGCCTTCCCCACAAATCCAGGATGATGCAAAAAGGTCGATCTCATACCTCCATTTAAGTTCATCTGTTCCTCCAAATAATGTGCATTTTCAACTACTTCCACTATTGAAGATGGTTTCCACATCCGCACCATGAACCTTATCTTAGGGTTTAACCTATAGACAAAGCCTTTCGTAGATCATTATCCATGTATGAAACATATTTCACCAACTCCATGAACTTGATCTCGTACTCTTCCACGGTCCTGTTCCCCTATACTAGAGCATGAAATGCTCCCACCTATTGTTCCTCATAGTAAGCTGGTAGATATTTCCTTCGAAACCTTTCCTCAAAAAGTTCCCAAGAGACAGTGTCTGGGGTAAGGTGCAACTGCCTCTCCAGGTTGCCCCACCAGTTCAAGGCACTATCCCTTAACTAAAAGATTGTTATTTTATCCTTTGATGTGGATGCATAGTCTCTTAAGGTGAAACATCTTGTCATTCCTTGCAACCATGCCTCTGCACATTCACTGGGGCACGACCCCCGACGAACTCTAGAAGTTTGATCTTTTGTAGTTCTCTAGTGATGTCCCCAGGTAGAGGCCCACCCCCTGAATCCCTTGACACTTCACGATTACCCATTCCAGATGGTGGGGGCTCCACTTCGATTCATGTTGGATGACGCCCCTTTAAAGTCTCATTTATGGCCTCCAAAGAGCACAGAATGAGATCTAATTCAGGCGATGGTGGTGGTGGCGTTGGCGGTCCCCGCGATGATGCCCCTCTGCCTCAATTTCATTGATTCCTAACCATCCTATATAATTGAATCTGCATCAACCAAAAGTTTGTCAAGGAAAGTCCAGGGAAATTCACATTTGCGCAACTTAAACTCGAAAACAGGGTTAGGCGTAATTTTTTTTACTTGTCTGTAAATAGACGTTACTCTCTTTAGGGGAAGTGGCTAAGTCAAGGTCGAAAGCCTCTAATCTCAATGTCTTCGCCTAAGAAAAATACTGACTCTCTCGCCTTAATCAACACATTTAACCTATCATTACTATCATGGCGTAGTGGTATACGGTCTTAGGTGAAAGCTCTATACTCGGTGGATAGGTCATCGGTTCAAAACGCGTCCGCTCCAACAAAAATTTAATCTAATCCAAAAATAAATTTTATTAGTATCATAATGTTATGTTAATTATTAAATGTGTTAATGTTAATTACACATTTAATTAATTAATCATTCAAGTCCCTAGTTAATTAATTTTTGAATGATTAATTAATTACTTATTAATTAATTAATTAATTAATTAATTAAACTAATTAATTAATTACTATTATCAATGCTTTGAAATAAAATTTAAAAAATTGAAATTAATTATTTATGTTTTAAATAATTAAAACCCAAAGGGTTAAAATAAAATTAAAGTAATTAAAATAATAATAATAATAATAATAAAATATACATATATATATATATATATATATATATATATAATTAAAAAAAAAAAAATCAAGCAACGGCGGATCCTTGCATGAGGTCCACTTGCCCCCTCCCTCTTTTCCGGCCTGTTTAAACATACAATAAAATATTAATAAATAAAACAACTACTCAAACCCTAACAAACCCTAATCGCGAACTTACTCTTGCGTTTTCTAACTCCAACACACGAGGTTTTCCCTATTATTGTCGCTCCGCCCATGGTATTTCTCTCATGGCTTCTCCTTCTTTGGCATTTGATGGCTCATGGCTTGGAGTTGAGTTGTGTGTTGTATTTGGGGCTTGGCTTGGATGATTTACAGAGGAAGTAGGCCAGTAATGGTGGCTGCCAAATCTCAAGAGCTCGACCGTACTGCCATAGTGCACCGTTTTGTGGGCTTCCTCCTCGGTGTTGCATGTGTTATTTTGACATGACGATAGGTTTGGTAGACTGAAAATGGAATGAAATTTGACTTAATCTTTAGATAATAAAGAGAAATGGGCAAAAGACCCATTATTTTATACGTATGTTTGGAGATTGAATCTCGAGCGTATGCTTGCCCAGCGGATCATTTTTCCATAAATCTCGTTGTTCAGGGTCTGCGGATTCACTCCAAGTGACCCGCATAATACCTACGAGGGTCTGCGGATTCATTTCATGGTGGCCCTATGTAAGGCCTCCATTTTTTATTTTTTTTTGTGAGTAATATGTATGCAATTTTTTTTTAACCCTCGCTCGGGAGCTCACCCCTTTTGCCCCCCCCCCCCCTTATGAGCTTCTCCTCCATGTGACTTGATTCTTGGAATTCAGGAGATTGGTCTCGACTGACTTGTGTTGTGTTTCAGGTTCTTATCTCGGTCTCGTTTGGTCGTTTGGTATTGAACTATGTGTTTTAAAATGTAGTCGCCTCTTGTGGGCTCCTCCCCTGGATTTGGCACTGGGATTTTGATGTGTTTTTGCTTTGTGTTCTGTTTTGTTTTAATGTGCTAGCCTATGTGCAATGAGTCCATCATGGTCTCTCCTTCCTATGCTTGGTGCTTATTTTGTGCCAGATCCCGATTTGTATGTTGTGTTGTGACTTTGCTATGTGACCTACACTTGGAGATTGGGCCTCATGTTTAACATTTTCTGCTCATCAACTGTGATGGCTTCTGCACTAGTTAGAGATACAACCTTGGATTCTATAGTTTCTTCTACTATCATGAAGTCAAATGTCTGAATCCCCATGAGTCGCCACAACGTCTCGTCGTCCCCTCATCCATCAAAGCTACGCACAATGCACTCTTATGTCTTCGTGGGCTCCTTTCTTGTCTTGACAGTTGATATCGAGGACTAGGATTTGATATTCTGTGTTGTGTTGGCTTGGAAGGAAGGTGCTTTGTGAACTTGAAGAGATAGATTGGGCCTTTGGTCCCATTATTTAGTGTAATTCTTCCAATGGGTACCATTGTTTAATCAACCCTTTTGAATAAATTGCATTGCATTTGTGATTTTCAATGTAATTATTGGGTTGCGCTGCTAAATTCCAAAGACTTGTAACTAGTTGGAAAAATTATAGTGTAGTGGGAGGTATCGAGTTATAATTTTGAGTGCGAGTGTATACAGCTTGAAAAGGGAGGATATTATACACGAAGTAAGCGTGAGGTGTGAGGGGAAATGGAAATGGAGGTAGAAGTAATTTGTTCGATTGCTCTTAATACGGTCCACTCCCCAGATTATATGGTTGCATCTGGCCTCAAAACCCTGAGGTTTAAATTTTATTTTTTTTATATATACTTCTTCTATATATTTCAATATATACATAAGTCTATTTACTTAAAAACAAGTGTTTAAATTTTTTTGTTTATTTATTTATTATTTGGGCTTGCAAGTTGCTTGGAGCTTTAGCTCAGATTTATATCTAATTAAATGGTTTCATGTCCCTTTTCCCAGGGTTTTCAGGTTGCAGGTTTTCAGGATGCTTTCGATATATATTTACCCTATACAGTTTATTCAGAGTTTCAATATAAATATATCAGTGGTTGTTTAAATTTTTGGGTTGGAACAATTCCATTCCTGAACTTTCCTTCTTACATGCAGGTAGGTGGGTAGGCCCTTGGCTCCAGATTTTAAACTAGTGCTCTGATACCATGTGTAAATCCATTCATTAGGGCTTCAAAGTTAAATGGTAAATTTGTAATATAAATTACTTTTCTTTTCTTGAAATATTCCTTATGAACGAGTTTATGTTGTATTTTTGTTCGCATGACATCTAATTTCTAATTATGTTTTCATTACAACAAATCTATCTAATTTATGTTGAAGTTCTAGTAAATTAATAAGTTAAATATCGAATTCTCAAATTATACAACCCAAAATAGTCACAAAATAGATTACGCAACATATTACACAATTTCAATACATAGATACATATCATAACTTTCATTCAGAACAAAATTAATACCGGTAAAATACCACTTGAAGAAGAATTTTGTACCTTTTCTTTCTTGTTGTTGCTAACTACTTGAAACTGCCTGAAAAGTTAATCTTTTCCTCCCATCCAGCTAGGAACAGAGCCTCTCTAGCTCCCTAGCTCCAGGAATCCTTGCAGTTTCCTGGCCCCCTGAGCCCAAAACTCCTAGCAATAGGTGACCCCTGTGACAGACCTCCAACAATCTCCTCAAGAAAAAAAAGTATTACTATCCTCCAGCAAGCTCCCCCCCCCCTTGACCAAACCAGTAATACAATACTCTTTCCCCCTTGCCTTATCCTCCCTTCCCATCATTCACTGCCTTCTTCCCCCATTAATTCTCAACCACCTTCCCTCCATTAGTTGTCAACCACCTTATCCCCTTTTCATAAATGGGTCATCTAACAATACACTAAGTTTCAAAATGAAAATCATTAATTTATTAAACAAATATTTCTTAAACAAATATTTAATCATGATTATTAATTAAACTAATATACATTAAAAAAATATTTAATCAGGACAATTAATTAATTAATTAATTAAACTAATATACATTAAAAAATTATTTAAATCATGACAATTGATTAATTACTTAGGGTTGTTACATTCCTCTAAGGGTGCAACACTCTGCAATATCCAACGGGTGTAGAATTCATCACCTAGGCCATTAATAATACCACCACCACTACTGTTGCTACTGGACACCCTATACACAATTCTACACCTCTTTACGAGCATATCTTCATCTATGCTCCTCTCTGTCACAACATACTCTTTCACACTACTTAGTACTAACTAGAACAGTTTCTTTTCACTTCATCCTAGGCCCGACCCTTCATTACGCACCCCTGGATAACTCGTTTCCACTCCTCTAATCTTATTTCCTTCTTAACTCAACTCTCATTGTGTATCTATCAACTATTTTTCTCCTCTGGTCCTCTGGGTCCATTACATTCCTCACCTCATCTCAACAATGTATGGATCCTCCTCAATGAATCCATTTCCTTTCTCACTTTCCCCCATCCTTGCAACCCCTCCCCAGTTTTATGGGATTTTACTCATCCCTTCTATTGGGATCCATGAACATTATCCCTTTCTCCATGAACAACATCTTTATCTAGAGTGGAATCTCCTGTAACATTTTTTTTCTCGGACCTTATGTGAAATTTCTTTCATCCTCACTGAAAGAATCAATGTACTCCATAAAAAAATCAATAATATAGCCCTCTTTTACTCGAGTAAACCAAAATTCAATAGCCCATTTCCACTTATTATCCAACACTTTCAATCTCTCAAGCATGGCTTGATCCCAAACCACTAGTTCTAAAGGCCAAATGGTAGTATTGGTAGCAGTTTTCTTTCTGATCCATTCATACAACAAACAAAGAAATTTGGCAAGGAAAATCTCATGCATATCAGTGTAAAGATAGTCATATTTCCATCTCTTCATATTCACTCTCAGTCCCTAAGTCTCTCATAGGGAAAAATCATGCTCTTTTGTACTTAGCCAATCCTGAATTTTCTCCTTAGATGGATACCACCTCATCTCTTTCCTTCATTGTTTCTTACAAGGATTTGAGGTCCCGACAATGAAACCATTTGTTGGTGTTTTGTTCACGTTGGAGCACATCCTTCATAATGCTTGGGAATTTAGATCCAGGGTTCATCCAGGGTTGACCAACAAATACCCTAGAGCATCTGTATATCAATCATCAAGAAAGGTCGAGGAATATCTTACCTAAGATGCAGAGGGGATCACAGAGACCATAAGGTCTTGTGTTAGGGATGGAGGATTAAGCAAAGTAGGATCCATCTGAGATGGAATTCATACCTTCCAAATCCGATGACTTATTGTTCTAATAAGTAAAACAATACACACACATATCCAAATGACACATGATAGACACACAATAGATTAGAACTACCACATATTTATTATTCCTTTCATTCAATAACACATAGTATACATTAAGAATATTATGTTAAATAAAAAAAGAGATTCATATCTTCTTTAGATAATCCTTCAGAAATACAACACACTCCGTAATGCGCATCTCTTAGATCTCAGACATACGACAGACTCAAATTTATATTCAGAAGCATTACAACATTGCAAAGGCTCAGAGTGATATCCACACACTATCACTGACTGAATATTCTATGCAAGGGTCTCACTCTTTCATCATCTAACCATCTAAATCTATTTATGATTTTGATGCTTCCTTTTATATCTCTTCTTTTCTTAGGAGCTCTGTCTCTTTCTACTACGCTCCACTCATTCTACTAAAAAACCCACTTCACACGCTTCTCTCACCTACCTACAGTCCACATAGCCTTGAAGAATTATGGAAATCTTGACTATCTTTCCAACTCGCCTTTCTTTAGCTCCATGTTCCCTTGTGTTGTTGCCATTAATCATTGGACAAGATTTCCCGATGATTCCTTTCTTGATTATGCCATGCATCTTCTTGATTGGCACATCTTATTAGAATTCAAGCTTGTCACACAATATCAAAACATAGTCTGACACACACTTATTTTCATTCTTCACACATTATCCTAGGAACACACAAAAATCGGAATGGGCATGCATAACTTCGTTTGTGCGCACACGTGAAATGAACCCAAAAATTTGGGTGCCAACACTAAGGATGCATATATTCTTGGAATATGTTTTCCCATGTCTTCTACTATTGTATCCTCTTGGATGTTATGCATGGTATTCATTTTTTCTTCTGTATGAGGGAAATCCTTGTACATGTGATCTTCTTTGCATCCCCAACATTTTATTAGTGATCTTACCTTTTTTCCCAAGGAGGCTTCTCTCTTGGATTGATCCTTAATATACTTATCTTGTTGATTTTTATTAGTGTTGTTTATGTTCAAAGGAGGTTTGAATCCCTTCCTTCTCTAATCAAATTTATCTTTCTTCTTATCCTTCCAAGATTTCTACAAATATTTTCTACCCTTTCCTTGATCATACAAGTACTTATCCTTCCTAATTGTCTCTGTCAAATTCCTGAGCTCATAATATTGATTTTTTTCTTTATAAAATGATGATATTCCACTCAAAAACCTTTGTATATTCACCTTCTCATCCTTGATAAACCCCACATACTTCAACAATCCCACGAAATTATTTTTATATTCTTCCATGGTCATGATTCCCAACCTGATTTCAAATAACTCTTGCATATTATTGTCATATAAGTGCCATGAAAGACATTCATTTTGAAAATATCTCTTGATATACTTCCAAGTGATTCTAGTCACCTTAATGTGATCAACTTTCTTTAATTGCTCCCACCATATAGAATATTTTCCATGCATATGGTATGTGGAAATTTTGGCTTCTAGGTTAGAAGAGTAGTTGTACAACTGAAAACACTTCATGATTCCAAGCAACCAGTCTTCATATTAATCTTCTCTTTCTCTTTAACCATCAAGGGATGATGGCTTAAGATTCCTCAACTCTCCTTGCAATATGTTCAATTCATGTCTTCTTATTTGGTTCCTAACACGAGACACTTCTGGACTGCTTATGGAGTCTTCAGAGACATAAAATTCCTTTTTGAATAAGGAGGTGAGTGATTTATATGAATTATTCTATCACTTCTTGAATGTCCAGTTATTTTCTAGTTATATTTTCTTTCAAGATGTCTTCCTTATTCCTCTTCTGATCCATTCTTTTCGTTCCTCTGCAACTAATTTAGGATTTGTATGATTTGATCATTTTGTTGATTTTATTCTCTCATCATATTCTCATTGTTTGCTTTGTAACTTTTCACTTCTATTCTCAAACTTCTCATTGTATCTATTAATGTTTATGGCTCCCCTCTTCACCTACACTCATTTGAATCTGTCTCTGCATTACCAACATTGATATTTTAGCATTTGGATTCTCTCTCATGATTGAAGGCTCCCTCTCCTTCCTCCATGTCCCAAATATTCATTCTTATAATGAAATCATAAGTTTATATCCCCTAATTTTGCAAAATGTGCAAGCAACCATTTTTGTTAGAATTATGCATATTATAGAAATTTTGTCAATTAATTCTACATGTAATTTTTCTACTCAACTCATGAAGAATTGTGTCATATTTCTCCAAATTCTAATAATTATAGGTTATTATCCTCTAAATCATATCTCCAACAGTTGTACTCATGCCTCATTCTTAGTTTTGAGTGAAAAGTTACAACATTCATAGGTTGTAATTTTCCATTCACTTGTTGCTACATAAATATTTTTATTACTTTATGAGAAATTTTGGTATATAATTCAAATTATCGGTGTATATATGTCTTCTCTTCCTCAAGACATTTTTATTGACTATTTGTTTTCTCAAATATGAGCTTTGAGATGAAACTTATGGCTGGGAGAAGTTTTGACTTTTTTTCCCAATTTATAGATGTATGTTATAGGTGTATTATTTCTCTTCTTGCCCATTTTTATATACCCAAATTCCAAATCTGGCTCCATGGTTATATTCTATGGTTTATAAAATTTCCATAGGTTTCTCATGTGCCTCAAACTGACTTATAAGGAAAGAGTTATTCCCTATGGAAGTAAAATTGTGTTGAAATTTTAAATTGACTGTTTCAGCTGTAAATTTCTCATATGGGCTCTATTTTGCAACTGGAATAGCTTGTTTGATATCTCTCTCCAAGTTATTTTATTTTATCTATAGAGATAAAGTGTACCTTAGTACATTATATTCTTATCAGTTTTGATAGCCTAAAAATGTCGTTTAGGACCTCAAAATTGCCCCACAAGTTTAAGACCTTCAAAAAATTGAAATATCTATGAAATTTGATTATTTTACTATCATAATAGCCTTTAAATTTAAGTCATTGATCTCAAATCGGGTGAAATTTGATTTTTTGATCTGCCTATCCTTTCAAAACCCCATGGATCAATTTTTGTCGTCAATCAAAAACTTAAAACAATCTGGACCGTTGATCTGAGCTCCATCGATGATTAGCGTTTTCCTTTGGACACACACAACGCCTTTCCAAATTTGTCAACTTGACCATCAATCATCAACCCTTTCCTTTGGAAACTGATTGTAATACCTCGCTAAAGCGGTCAACCCAACCATCAATCGTCAACCATTGCTTGGATAATGTGGCAACTATGTTGACATGGCATGACACATCATCCTGATGTGTCAACTTGTCTAACCTTGCACGACACATGGATGTTGATGTGGCATGACACATCATCCTCCTCTTTCTTCATAGATCATTCACAATTTCTATCAGATAAACCAAACACCTTATCGAAGGGGATGACTCCCCCCCTTCCCTGACCATTGGCCAACCATTGGTCAACTTGTCTAACCTTGCACGACACAAAAATTCACCCTCGAGCTAGGGCTATGAATCCACAAGGATGTATCTTAGTCTGACACTCAACTTCCCAAACTAGTCAGCAATCAATCTCTCACAGGTTTCTCAAACACACATCTAAAAATCCAGTTTACCATCTCTCTTCCCCTTCAGCCTACACCACCCAAAGAGAATGAATCCCCTTCACTACCATGTAGTACTTCAAGTTTTCCACCTATTTCCATAGCTCTATTGCTTCTAGTCAGGAAATCCCAATGCTAGAACTCTCACGATTCAAAGTTGTGAACAAGATTTAGCATATGTCGATGCATCTCAGGAATACATGAACCAATTCATGGTTGGAATACACCAGTAATTACTACATCCAACCAACCATGGTTTCTTACCTCCAACAATCCATTTTCTTTTCCCAAGCAAACACAAGGAGAAAGAAGAGTGAATGAATGATGAACCAAATGATGAGTAACCCCAAAACATCCCCAAAGAGGGGTTTATATATTTATATGAAAAACAAGAACCACATGGCTCCACCCCCAAGAAGTTCATGTAACCACTTTTCCCAAAATAAAACCAATATGGGTGAATAAAATATAATAGAAATACTTATCCCCTTTAGCCCCCTCTCTCGTGGAATCATATCCCCCTATAACTCTTGTCCTCATTCGTCTTGCATCCAACAATGTGTTTTATTATTTGCAATGTCCAAAGTATTACATTTCCTAGGAACTCCGACCCCTTTCAAATAAACAAAATAAATTATTAATTTGGAGACTCAAAACTGATGTATTACAAGGAAGATCAATTCATCAATCATATAACCAGTTAATTTTCATCTTGCAAGAAGATCAATGCATCAATCATGTAACCAATTAATTTGCGTCTTGCAAGAATATCAATCAATCCATTAGTGACAAGACATCCATTATCTTTGATAATGGAAGAGACGTTTCTGAACCTTTAAACCTTTAATAGATA
The DNA here is from genome assembly GCA_009831015.1 of Picea engelmannii. Classification (NCBI taxonomy): domain Eukaryota; kingdom Viridiplantae; phylum Streptophyta; class Pinopsida; order Pinales; family Pinaceae; genus Picea; species Picea engelmannii. The sequence goes on from ML807256.1 coordinate 67,619, forward strand.
ATTGATGTATGGGTGTGTATTACTCCAAAAATTACAATATTAAATGCATGATAATGATAAATATTTTAGGATAATCAAAAGTTGTTTTAAAAGTTTAACAATATACTGTGTTCCAAATATGTTGGGAGTTAACATTTATATCATTTACTTTTAGTTATGTTGATAGGCGTACACTCATTGGAAAGAGATAGAATTAATAGGATTTTACTTTTTTATTTTATTTTTTTCTGACCACGAACATGGGCACCTCTTCAACAACTACCCTCTCAATGCTCCAAAAAAACTAGTTGTTGAAGAGAAACAGAAGGATGGCTTCACCCAAGTCATGAATTGGAAGAAACAAGATCAGAAAAAACCCAACCAAAGAGTAGGCGCAAAATCTTCAACAACAAATCCTTTGACGCCCTCAATAATCTTATAGAAGTTGAAGAGGTTGAGAACCCCCATAAGTCCATGGAATAAAAAATAAACAAAGTTAAAGAGAATCAGAACCCAAATCTAGATCCTAAGAAAACTAAAAATATAGATCCCCAACCCCAGAAAAAAACACTGCCACAAATGAAGGAGATGAAGAAAACACCTGATGAAAATGGATGAGCAAGAACTAGTAGACATAGATCTAGAAAAGCTAGAGGAGGCCCTCAACAAATAGGATCTTGAAACTATACTATAAGAGAAACTGAGGAAGGTCCACAAGGTTTTCCCAGAATCCACTTCTGGTTCTGCCTCTCGACTGGGAGTCAACCCAGACCCATATCCATACCCCAAAAGAAATACCAAAGAAGGAAGAAGATGAGGATGAAAATCAACACAAAAAATGATAAAGGAAGAAAGAAACTATTTGATCAACTCGGGTCAGATACATCATCTACCCCAGAACTTTTTCTCTCAACGATCCAACCCTCAATGATGAAGATCATCACCTGGAATATTAGGGGCCTGAATGGGAGATACAAACAAAAGATTCTCCATAACTGTATAAAATTAGAGGATCCATATATTCTTCTGTTAGAAGAAACCAAATGTGTCGAAAACATGGCAGAGCATATTTTCAAGAGGTGTTGGCATTCATGCAACTATATATACACAGACTCAAAGGGAGTAGTTGGAGTTATAGCCATCCTTTGGAATCCATCCATAATCATTATTGATCAATCTCTCTCCATGGTAAGTACCCTCACGATGCATTATCACTCCATTGATTCCAACAAATATGGATTGATCACCAATGCATGCGGCCCTCAGAGAATTTAAGAGAAGGATCTCTTCCTCAACAACCTATCCTATTTTGGGATGCTTTCTAGTCAAAAGTGATGGATAGTGGGAGGAGATCTCAACATCATACTCACTTTAGACTAATAAAGAGGAGGTAAGAAACGTCTCGACCATGATAGTTTTGAGATACAAAACCTCATCAAGCACCTCAAATTAGTAGACATTGAAACAAGAAATGGTTCCCTTAACTAGTCCAATAAGCACTCAGGATCTCAACAAATATCCTATAGGATAGATCACTTCTTAATTTATGAAAATTTAATGTTGGAAGGACCAATGGTGGAAGCAACTATCCTACTCAAATCTGGGTCGAATCATTGGCCAATTCAAATTTGGCTAGATACGATCTTCACCCCTAAATTCAAACCATTCTGGTTTGAAAAATTATGGCTAACTCATCCAGCATTCCATGAATTATCCCGAGTCTAGTTGGAAAAAGTGGAGATTTAGTAAAGAACCAAGATGTACAGATTCCAGGAACGACTAAAAATTTCCAAACAACGGCTCCATAAGTGGAATAAGGACGTCTTTGGTAACATATTTCAAGATTAGAAATCTCTAGAGAAAATACTTGAGGAAATACAACGGGATATAATTCTGATAGGTTACACAGAGGACCGACAATGGGAGGAGGAGAGACTAAAAAAGAAATTTGAAGACCGACACAAGAAGGAGGAAACCCTTTGGAAACAGAAATATTGAATTCAATGGCTCAAGGAAGGAGAAATAATACCAAATTCTTCCATCGCTCCATGATCCACAGGTGCTTCATCAACCGTATCACAAAACTTGAGGATGCACAAGGTAACACTATTCTTAATCAAGATGAAATAGACTAAGAGTTGGTTAATTATTACAAGAACCTGCTTTCAGATCTCGACATCAACAAAATCCGATTATAAATTGCATCACTCAACACATTATAGCCTTGATAACCCCAAAACAAAACCAAGCCCTCATGAGACCTATAACACAGGAAGAAGTAGATCAGAAAATTAAGGAGATGCCTCTGGGAAAATCCCCTGGACCTAATGTCTTCACCACACACTTCTTCCATTATTGTTGGCCTATGATCTGTGAAGAGGTTTGTCAACTAATTGAGGAATCCCGCATTTCTGGCAAAGTCCTCCCTACTCTAAATGCCACTTTTTTTACTCTAATACCCAAGAAGGAACAAGTCACCAATCCAAAAAACTTCATGCCAATTTCACTCTGTAACGTAATCTACAAAATTGTCTCCATGGTCATTGCAATGTGACTAAAGTTGATACTCCCTTTCATCATCTCCAAAAACAAATCAGGATATGTGGAGGGAAGGTAGAATGGACAGTGTCATTTTGGTTGATGAATTCATCCATTCACTAAGGATCACCTACATTCCAGGTATGTTAATCAAACTTGACCTATCAAAATATTTTGATCCCTTAAGCTGGCACTACAAGAAATCCCTCCTAATATCCTTTGATTTTGACAACAAATATATTAACTGGATAATGCATCTCATCTCCTCTGTTTTTTTCTCCATCCTTGTAAATGAAGTCCCCTCTCAATTTTTCTCACCCACCTAAGGTATTCGGAAAGGAGATACCCTATCCCCTTTTATTTTTGTCATCATGGCATAAGGTCTAAGTTGTTATATCAACGACTCTATTCTAGATGGCTCCCTCTAAGGCCTCCATCTGAACAGGCTACAATTGGTTGCCTCCCATAGAAAATTTTTGGATGAAACCATGCTCTCTAAATCTCCCATAACTCAGGAAGCCAGTAAACTCAGGAGCATTCTCAATGATTTCAGTGAAGCCTCTGGAACCTCCTTCAATTTGGACAAATCTTGGATTTTATTCTTTAACACCCCCCCAACAGTTCAACTTCATATCTCGTGTCTGCTTGAAATATTGTAATATTCTAGATATAAAATAGTATGCAGAAATAAATCATTAGCTAGAAATGGTAGATAAACAATGATATAAACAGAACAACATCACAATAATACCAAAATAACACTAGAAATAGCACTTTGATTACTAAGAAAAAATTTCACTTGCCTCTTCCAGGGGGAAACCTCCAGCAGAGCAGAGCTCTATTACAATAATATATAATAAAATACTTCTCATACTGTATATTCCTATTTATACTAAATCTATCTATCTAAAAGAACAATCTAGAGGAAGATCCTTCTAGAAGAAGAAGCTTCTATTAGGTATTCTTACATTTGACTTATTCCTCGTTATTGTCGGGCCTTATTTATATTGACCTTTATTACATGGAAATATGTTATTCTACCCACTTGAGGGGTTAGGTAGGTTATGTCCCTAACATTCCCTCCCCCTTAGAATCAGCCTTGTCCTCAAGGCTTGAGATGAGGAAATTTTTGCAGAATGCTAGCAGGATCCTAGGTGGCATTTGCTAAAGTTGTATCTTTCCTATGAACTAACACGTCCTTAATGGTACGCTGGTGAAGAGGATGCTCTCACTGGTCCAAAATTTCTTATGGTTGCAACCAGATGGATCCTTATTCATCCAACTCGGTAAGGTTGGTTTGAGTTTGGTACTTAGTTCCAATTACCATCTTTAAGCAAGAGACATGAAAAATAGGATGGAGCTTAGAATGATTGGGTAAAGCTAAATGATAGGCCACCATCCCAACATGCTTGAGAAATGTATAAGGACCATTAAATTTGGGTGACAGTTTCTGAAAATGGTCAGCTTGAGTGAAGTTTCCTTATAAGGTTGTAGCTGAAGAAATACTTGGTCTCCTTCAACAAATTTCTTTTTTGAGCGACCTTGATCGACTTTTTTCTTCATGCGATTCTGAGCCATGACCAAATTCTCTTTGAGGGTATGGAGAATAGCCTCATGAATTGTAATTGTTTGGTCATCCGCCTGTACCTTCGATACAATTGGCATGTAGGAGAGAATTGAAGGTGGCTTTTGGCCATATACTGCTTCAAAATGAGTCATATGAGTAGTTGTATGGTAATAAGTGTTGTACCACCATTCAAATAATTGTAACCATTGAGCCCATTGATTTTTCCTTTCAGAGGAAAAACACCTCAAATAAGTCTCCAAACACTTATTGATGACTTTAGTTTCACCATAAGTTTGGGGATGATAGGCGGTGCTGAGATGAAATTGGGTTCCGTGGAGTCTGAACAGTTCTTGCCAAAAATTGTTGTTGAAATTTGGATCTTGATCAGAAATAATAGAATGAGGCATGCCATGAATATTGAAGATATGATCCATGAAAATTTGAGCCACAGTTGATGTTGTAAATGGGTGTTGAACATCACAAAAATGAGCATACTTGGAAAGATGATCCACAACCACCATGATGATAGACTTATTTCCCAATTTAGGTAATCCCACAATAAAATCCATAGATATGTCCCTCCAAATAAGGGGTGGAATCGAAAGAGGTTGGAGTGTGCCAGGAGGTTTGATGGTTTCTCCTTTGTTGCGTTGACAAAAATCGCATTCTCCTACAAAAGTGAAAACATCCTTTTTCATACCATCCTCGAAAAAAGAACGTTTTGGTAAACCATGAATGTCTAGTTATGGGAGTATCATGAATCTCAGAAAGCATCGTGGATTTAAGTTGTGACTATTTACTTAAACACAAATGGCCTTTGTATAAAATTTCAGTGTTTTTCCAAGAGTACCCTGGGAAAACAAGAGAGCTAACTTTCAATTGTTGGATCATATGTGATATTTTAGAATCATGTAGCCATTCTTGGCGCACATCTTGGAGCCAATCTGCTACAATGAAGGAGATGGAAAAAAGGGACCCTTGATCTTCATATTTTCAATAAAGAGCGTCAACAACCACATTTTCTTTGCCTTTCTTGTAAATGATCTCATAATCATAACCAAATATCTTAGTTACCCATTTTTGTTGCTCTGGATAGGAAGACCATTGCTCCAAAAAATACTTGAGGCTTTGATGATTTGTCTTAATTTGGAAGCGTTTCCCCCAGAGATAAGGGTGATATATATTCACTTCATGCAAAATAGGCAACATTTCCTTTTCATAGATTGATTGGCCAAAATGGGGTTCTGACAATTGTTTTCTTGTAAATGCCAAAGGTCATCCTTCTTTCATAAGGAAAACTCCAATTCCTCTGCTTGAGGCATCACATTCGAGGACAAAGGTTTTTGTGAAATCAGGAAGTTCCAAGACCAGAGTACTACACATAGCTGCCTTCAAAGCTTGAAAGGTCTGATCTGTTGTGAGAGTCCAAGTGAAAGAATTGTTTTTAAGGTGAGCAGTGAGAGGGGCCACAATTTTCCCATAATTCCAAACAAACTTGTGATAATATCAGGTTAAACCCAAAAAACCACGCAAGATTTTGATAGTTTGGGGGGGAGTCCAATCCTGCATTGCTTCAATATTTTTAGGATCCACCCAGATACCTGCCTTTCCAACAATATGACCCAAGACTAGATGGAGAATTTTATCCACATGGGAAAGATGATATTGCCAAGTTTTTCCATAGATGAGAATATCATCGAAGAAAACTAAGACAAAATGACGAAAGGCATGATTCATGAGGATTTGGAAGGTGGAGGGTGAATTACACAGGCCAAAGGGCATGACCAAAAATTCATAGTGACCTTCGTGAGTTTGAAAGGCAGTCTTGGTTATGTCAACTTCTTGCATACGTATTTGGTGGTAGCTAGGACACAGATCAAATTTAGTGAAGTACTGAGCACCACCCAGCTCATCCAAGAGATCATCAATGAGAAGAATGGGGAAACTTTCCTTGATGGTGAGAAAATTGAGGGCACAAGATTCGGGACACGTGCACCAAATACCTTCTTTCTCAAGTACCATGACCACGGGGGAATAATAATAGCTAGTACTAGGGTGGATAACACCCTCTTGGAGCAATTCCTGCATTATTTTCTCAATTTCATTCTTTTGGGAAAAGGGGTGACGATAAGGGAGAACATTGGGAGGAAGACTTCCAGGAACAAGGGGAATGGAATGATCATGAACACCATGGGAAGGAGAGTACCTGAGGGGTGGAAGAAACAACTTGAAGTTTGGAAAGGATATCTTGGAGGTCAGGATGCACAGAGGGTGTCTCAACGACTTTAATAGAGTGGAGTTGAGCAATGATACTAGAGTGACCTTTCTTGAGGATATTTTCCATACGATGGGACTAATGATATCAGGAGAACCAGCTGTGAGACCTTGGAATTGATACCATTGTCCTTCCTGTTGGAATTGCATGGTTAATTCCTTAAAATCCATAAGAATGGGACCCAAAGTGCGTAACCATTCAACACCTAGTACAATGTCACAACCTCCCATGCCAATGGTAAACATATGATATTTCAGTTGGAAATGTCCAATTTGAAGACATACATGTTCACAACGCCCACCACATTTCATGGACCCACCATTGTCTATCATGATTTGAAAATTATTGACAGCACGAATATAGCAATTGGTTTCCTGGGCAATGTGACGATGAATAAAATTGTGGGTGCTACCACTGTCAACAAGGATGATGAACTTCCTATGCTTAAGGTAGCCAATGAGTTGGATCATTTGTGGGGCCGAGAAACCAGTGATGCGATGCAAGGAAATAAGTGGCTCAACTTCAGGTGGGTCAACAGGCTCCGAGGTTGCATCGAGAAGGAATGGTTCTTCAACAAGGGGAACTGTCACATCCTCTTCAGGAACATCTTCGAAAATTTCCTGATCTGAATTTATGCAGGAATGAAATAGAATACACAAATAAACGTGAATACAAAGATGCAACAGAAATAACTCTTCATTTCATTAATATCAAAGAACTGAAATTTGTTTACAGACATAATAGAAATAAACTAGCTAGGGCATTGGTAGCTTATCTCTAAGAAGGGATGTGGCGGCTACATGCCTCTGAAATTTGTGTTACAATGAGGCTCGAAGCTCTATATGTTATTGAGAAATAATAAAAACCCTAAACATCCACAAACCTAACCCTAGGAGATGAAACACCAAAATATGGGCCTCGTCGGGGTAAATTGGTACATCAATTTCTCAGGGTCATAACTAGGGCATACTATCTCTGTTTGACACATATGATACATTGTTAGAAAGATCTATCCGAGGAATACAACATTTGATAGATAAAATCATGCTCCAATAAGGACTAATATTCTTCGACCGGTTGATGCCCAAAAAGCATCACTTAGGGCCTCAAAATGGCTCCAGAAGTTAAGGACCCAAAAAACTGCCAAAAATAGTAAATTGTGCTATAATTAAGGAAACTAAAAAACTGAAAGAAAAAATGGTGGGGGTCCAAGTGGAATAGGTGGGTGGCCACCCACCTGATCATTCCTCCCCCCTTAGGAAGCAATGGTCCCCGTTGCGTTGATTTCCTCCATGAGATGAGGAAACTTCTTATGAACTTGGTCCTTGGTGAGCCACTTGCCCTGGTGAAGGAGTTGGACTGCTTTGACAACTCGATATAGCTGGACCCTCTATTGGCGGGTGTTCTTGATCTATGTGTCCATAATCTGATCAGTTGTGGCTTGTTCCAAGCAGTCTAGATTTAACTTTGTTGGTGTGAGATGTTCTTCCATGTCGGATGTGTCCAATAGAGGTGGAAAGTAAGGCCGAAGGCGGTCCACATTGAACACTGGGTACATACCAAGGAATGGTGGGATACTGATCTCAAAGGAATTGTCCCCTACAACCTTGGTGATGCTGTATGGCCCATATCAAAGTGGGAGAAACTTTTGGTGGGGTCTAGCGAGGTGCTTCTTCTGCAAATGTAGCCACGCTTTGTCGCCCACCTGGAAGTTGTGTTGCACCCGATGTTGATCATGCCACTACTTGTACTTAGCATTGGATATGTCCAATATGTCATGAACCTATTGGAAAATGTGCTCAAGGAATTTTTTCGTCTTGGAAACTTCAGACTCGACATGAATCGAATTATCCTGAGTAGCTGCAAATGGTATGGCCACGTAAATGGGACATAGTGGTTGGAATCCCAAGCCCACCTAAAAGTGCTTGTTGTTGGTTGAGCTATGGAGGGCCCAATTATAGCTATGTTATACATAGGGGAGGCTCTCATCCCACGTGCATGGATGATTTGAGTTGTACATGCACAAAATGTGCACGATCATCCTATTGACGACCTCTGTCTGACCATCAGTTTGGGGATGGAAAATTGTAGACTTGGTGAGCTTGGTGTCCAGCATTGACCAGAGGTTGGACAAAAATGTACTAAGGAATCTGTTATCCCGATCTGAGATGAAATACTATGGGATCTCAAAGTGTACCCACACTCGTTCAAAGAAGAGTTTAGCAGTGGCTTCTACTATGATATTCTTCTTGCAGACCGCCATAATGGCCATCTTCTAGAATCTATCGACGACCATCAAAACATAGTTGTTTCCATGCTTATTAGAAGGAAGGCCCAACATGTAATCCATGGAGATGGATTCCCAGTGTCGACTAGGGGTAGGCAACAAAGTATAGAGGCCTTTCTTCTTGATGGTCAGTTTTGCAATGGCATTGGTAGTGCAGGATCTGATGTACTTCTCGACATCCTGTCGAAGGTTTGGCCAATAGAAATACTTCTGCAGTACTTCCACTATTTTCTTGACTCCAAAATGTCCAATGACCCGACTATAGTGAGATTCCCAAATAATCTTGGCACACTCGCTCGAAGGAACACAGAGGTGTCCCTCGTGACATAGTAGTGAATCCTCAAGGTGAAAATTTGGAACTCGGTTACCCTCAAAGAGCGTCTTGTATGTGTGGATGAAATCTAGATATCTCTTATATAGAAGCGGCCAATCATAAGTCTTGTGCCCACAAGAGTTGAGCGTAGTGGTTATCGCCACGATTGGTGGTTGGTTGAGGTAGTTTGCAACATTATTGGTGTTTCCCTTCTTGTACTTAATGTTCAACTGAAACTTTTGAATATATGTGGAACACTTATGATGGTGATCATTCTACATCTTCCCTTGTGTCTGTATGAAATGAAAGAGTCGATGGTCTGTGTGGATGATCATTTCCTGCCCCAAAATGTAATGTTTCCATTGTCGGAAAGCCTGCACAATGGAATACATTTCTTTTTCATAAGTGGGATACTTTCAGAATGTGTCGGACAATGTCGCACTTTGATATACCATTGGATGTCCCTGTTGAGTAAGAACTTTTCCAATAACATAGTCATATGCATCTGTCTTGATCTCAAATGTTTGTTGCAAGTATGGTAATGTGAGCACTGGGCCACAACAAAAGCGATGTTTCAATTCTACAAACGTCTTCTGTTGACATTCTGACCAAATTAATTTTTATTTCTCTCCTCCCTTGGTGACTTGATTCAAGGACCAAGTGATACGAGAGAATCCCAACATGAACCTGCAGTAGAAATTAGCAAAACCCAAAAATTTGTGAATCTATGTTAGAGTGGTCGGGGTTGGCCAATCTCGGATAACTTGTATATTGGTTGGATTCACATGCACCCCATGCTGATCAATAATATATCCTAGATACTGAATATGGGTCGTAACAAAAGTGCACTTCTCCAAATTGGCAAACAACTTGTGTTTCCGCAGTGTTTGGAGGACCTGTTGGATGTGGTGGAGGTGCTCTTCCCAAGTCTGGCTAAAGATCAGGATGTCATCCAAGTACACTACTACAAATTATTTGGTGAATGGATGCAAGATGTTTTCCATCACCCTCATGAAGGTTGCGAGAGCATTCATCAACTCGAAAGGCATGACCAATGATTTGAAAAGGCCCTCCTTGGATTTGAAGGCAGTCTTCCATACATCAGATGGTTCGATTGGTACATGGTGATACCCAGACTTCAAGTCGATCTTACTAAAATATTTCACCCCTTTGAGTTGGTCCAGAATTTCATCAATCTGTGGGATCGAGTACCTATTCTGGACAATGATATTGTTAAGCACCCGATAGTCAATACAGAGTCTCCAAGTCCCATCCTTCTTCTGTACCAACACGATCAGGATCCCACAGGGCAATGAACTTGGCCGACTGTGACCTTTTTGCAAAAGCTCCTGATTATGCCTTTTGATTTCATTGTTCTCAAGAACAAAGCACCGATATATTGGTCCATTGGGCACCGACACACCTGGGGTCAAATCGATGGGGTACATGACCTGACAGTGTAGAGGCACCCCTGCAGGGGAGGTGAAGATGTCCTAATACGCCTCCATGACCTTGTCCATTTGTTGTTGTCATGTAGAGGAGCCATGTTTGGAGGTCGTGTCCACAGTCTTATTCTTTCATTGAGGGTGGATCATCAGGAAAAAAAAATCCTGGTTCTGGAAATGAGCTTACTGCATTGTTTTGTAGTAACCAAAGAGATAGCAAAAGGCAGTGGTACCTCTGGTATCCTGTAAAACTTATTTCCCAAGGTAACAATAACACCACGAGGTCGGGACTCATACACAACATGTCGCTTCCATAAGTATGGTTGGCCTAATAATACATCACAAACATCAAGAGGAGCAATGTCACATAATACCTCATCGGTGAAGGGCTTGATGTTGTAGGGAAGGCGACACTACTGGCTGACACGAAGATCACATCCTTGGTGAAGCCACCTGATGATGTATGGTTTTGGGTGTGTTGTGGTAGAAAAGCCTAGATTCTTCACAACCTATGCTGAAATGAGGTTCTTTTGGCTCCCATTGTCGACAATGAACTATAGAGAGGAACCCTTTACCCACATCTGGGTGTGGAAGAGACACTCCTCCTCCTCTAGATCTTTCGATTCTTCCTTTTGGATCTTCATGGTGGAAATGGTGGCATTAGGCTCTGCATAGATAATCTTATTCCCTCTGTCATTCCCCTTCTCGGGTTTGATTCAATGTCGGAGCATGCATCTAATTCACAAGCCCTCATCTCAGCCACCAGTGACTGTTTGGCCCGACACTCACTTGTGTTGTGAGTGGAGATCTTATGGAACTCACACCAATTTCATGGTGTTGTTCTTTGCTTACGGATTTGGAAGATTGTCTTGAGCCTCCATGCCTTGGATTTTCCCTTTGTTATGCGGTTTGGGGGCACCTTTCACTTGCTTTTGATTCACAGATCCAAAGTCTTGCTTCTTCTGTTTGAATTTCTGCTCAATCTTGGCACCATATCGGTATGTCGTACCAAGCGAGAAGATGTCGAGGAACTCCATTTCCTCCTAAATGTATCAGTGTAGACAACTGCGGTAATTCAACACCAAATGTTTCTACAAATATTTGATACCCAAATTTGTGCGCAGGGTATGGAACAAATTCATCAGCTCAAGCACATCTTAATCCTTTTGTTGTCACAGAGTAGTCCATTGTATGTACTTGTCCTCATAGCTCCCCACGAGATAATATTGTTCCTTGATGTCGTCTCGGAAATAATTCCAAGTGGATACAACCAAGAAGAGAGAGTATTCCTCCTCATACATTTTCTCACAGTAGGTTTCCCATCAGTCCTTGACATGGGGGGCGACTTTGAGTAGTGAAAAAATAATCTTCTCCCGGTCGAAAAAGTCATGAATCGAGAAATATCCTTCAAATAGATTCAACCATCTATCTATGATGTTTGCATCTATTTGGCCATCAAATATGGGAATGCCAAAGTTTACTTGTACCTTAAAAGGGGTTGTGCCTCCAGAGTGGTTGTTGGATGCAGATACACCGCCAGTGGGCAATCATTGAAGGATCTAGGTGAAGTTAGCCATAATCGCATTCCTTTTTTTTTCAAGGGCCTCCTCAAGCAATATTTGATAGGATCTCATGCTCCCTCGTCTTTCATTTTTTCCCCCATGGGCGGCCATCAAGGTTTGCGAGGCTGATCTTGCAAAGGTTCAACCATATTGAGCCCTAACTCCTTATACCCCGACCTTGTTTGGGACACACAAAGAAGGATCGAGAAAGATCAGACCACTCTAATACCACTGATCCTAATTTATGAAAGAACACAACAGAATAAAAAAATAACCATGAATACAAAGATGCAGTAGAAATAACACTTCATTTCATTAATATCAAAGAACTGAAATTTGTTTAGAGACATAATAAAAATAAACTAGCTAGGGAGCTCGTAGCTTATCTCTAAGAAGAGATGTGGAAACTGCATGCTTCTGAACTCTATGTTACAATGAGGCTCGAAGGAATATATGTTATTGAGAAACAATGGAAACCCTAAACATCCACAAACCTAACCCTAGGTGAGGAAACACCAAAATATGGGCCCCATCGGGGTAAATTGGTACAACAATTTACTAGGGTCATAACTTTAGCATACTATATTCGTTTGATGCATATGATACATTGTTAGAAAGATATATCCGAGGAATACAAATTTTGACAGAAAATATCATGGTCTAGATCATATTAATATTTTCGACCGGTTGATGACCAAAAAACGTGGTTTAGGGCCTCAAAATGGCTCCAGAAGTTAAGGCCTCGAAAAACTGCCAAAAATAGTAAATTGTGCTATAATTAAGGAAACTGAAAAACTAAAAGAATCAATGGTGGGGGTCCACGTGGAATAGGTGGGTGGACACCAATATCCACTTAGATCATTCCTCCCCCCTAAGGAAGAAATGGTCCCCATTGCATTGAGTTCCTCCATGAGATGTGGAAACTTCTTCTGAACTTGGTCCCTCGTGAGCCACTTGCCCTGGTGAAGGAATTGGCCAACTTTGACAACTCGATATTGATGGATCCTCTACTAGAGGGTGTTCTTGATTTTTGTGTCCATAATCCGATCAGTTGTGGCTTTTTCCATGCAATCTGGGTTTAACTTTGTTGGTGTGAGTTGTTCTTCCATGTCAGATGTGTCCAACATAGGTGGAAAGTAAGGTCGAAAGCGGTCCACATTGAACACTGGGTGCAAACCAAGGAATGGTGGGATACTGAGATCGAAGGAATTTTCCCCTACAACCTTGGTGATGGTGTATGGCCCATATCGGAGCGGGTGAAGCTTGCAGTGGGGTCTAGCAAGGTGCTCCTTCTACAAATGTAGCAACACTTTTTCGCCCACCTAGAAGTTTTGTTGCACCCGATGCTGATCATGCCCCTACTTGTACTTAGCATTGGCTTTGTCCAATATTTCATGAACATGTTGGAGAGTGTGATGAATGTGCTCAATGAATTTTTTCTCCGTGGTAGCTTCAGACTGTACATGAGCCGAATTAGCATGAGTAGCTGCAAATGGTATGGCTACGTCAATGGGACATAGTGGTTGGAATCCCAAGCCCACTTGAAAGGGGATGTGGTCGGTTGAGTTGTAGAGGGCCCGATTATAGATATTTTGTACATAGGGGAGTCTCTCATCACATGTGTGTGGATGATTTGAGTTGTACATGCGCAAAATGGGCACGATCATCTTGTTGATGACCTCTATTTGGCCATCAATTTGGGGATGAAAAGTTGTGGACTTGGTGAGCTTGGTGTCCAGCATTGACCAGATTCTAGAACAAACTGTATTGAGGAACATGTTGTCACAATCTGAGATGATAGAATGTGTGATCCAAAAGTGTACCCACACTCATTCAAAGAAGAGTTTACAAGTGGCTTCTGTTGTGATATTCTTCTTGTAGGCGACCATAATAGCCATCTTCGAGAATCTGTTGACGACCATGAAAAAACAGTCATTTCCATGATTAGTAGAAGGAAGGCCCAACATGTAGTCCATGGAGATGGATTCCCAAGGTTGAATGGGGGTAGGAAGAGGAGTATAAAGGCCTTGATTTTTTATTTTTGGTTTGGAAATGGTGCAGGCAGTGCAGGATCTGATTTACTTCTTCACATCATGTCGAAGGTTTGGCTAATAGAAATACTTCTGCAATACTTCCACTATTTTCTCGACCTCGAAATGTCCACTGAACCGACTATAGTGCACTTCCCAAATCATCTTGGCACGCTCACTCAAAGGAACTCAGAGGTGTCCCAGGTGACATAGTAGTGCATCCTGGAGGTGAAAATTTGGAACTCAGTTACCCTCCAAGAGCGTCTTGTATGTGTGGCCAAAATCTAGTTCTCTCTTATAGAGAAGTGACCAATCATAAGTTTTGTGCACACAAGATTTGAGCATGGTGGTTATCGCCATGATCGATGGTATGCTGAGGGAGTCTGCAACATTATTGGTGTTACCCTTCTTGTACTTGATGCTCAAATGAAACTGTTGCAGATATGTGGACCACTTCTGATGGCAATCGTTCTCCAACTTCCCTTATGTCTATATGAACTGAAGTGGTCAGTGGTCTGTGTGAATGATCATTTCCTTCCCCAAAATATAATTCTTCCATTGTCAGAGGGCCTGCACAATGGAATACATTTCTTTGTCATAAGTGGGATATTTTCGGACTGTGTTGGACAATGTCACACTGTGATATGCCACTAGATGTCCCTATTGAGTAGGAACTTCCCCAATATCATAGTCAGAGGTTTCTATGTTGATCTCGAATGGTTGTTGCAAGTCTAGTAATGTGAGCACTGGGGAACAACATAGGTGATGTTTCAATTCTACGAATTCCTTATGTTGACATTCTGACTAAATGAATTTTTCTTTCACTCCTCCCTTGGTGACTTGACTCAAGGGCCAAGTGATATGAGAGAATCCCAACACGAACCTCTGGTACAAATTAGCAAAACCCTGAAAGATGTGAAGCTCTTTTAGAGTGGTCGGGGCTATCCAATCCAGGATGAATTGGATCTTGGTTGAATCCACATGCACCCCATTCTCATCAATAATGTATCCCAGATACTGAACCTGGGTCATGCCAAAATTTCACTTCTCCAAATTGTCACACAACTTGTGTTTCCGCAGTGTTTGGAGGACCTATTGGATGTGGTGGAGGTGCTCTTACCAAGTCTGGTTGAATATTAGGATGTCATCCAAGTACACTACTACAAATGAGTTGGTTAATTGCTGCAAGATGTTTTCCATCAACCTCATGAAGGTTGTGGGAGAATTCGTCAAACCAAAATGCATGAACAACCATTCAAAAAGGCCCTCCTTGGATTTGAAGGCAGTCTTCCATACATCAGACGGTTTGATTGGTACTTGGTGATACGCGGAATTCAAGTCGATATTGCTGAAATATTTTTCCCCTTTGAGTTGGTCCAAAAGGTCATCAATCCATGGGATCGGGTACCTATTCTGGACAGTGATCTTGTTAAGCACCCAATAATCAATACATAGTCTCCAAGTCCCATCCTTCTTCTATATCAAAATGATCAGGCTCCCACAGGGCGATGAACTTGGCCAGATGTGACCTTTCTGTAGCATCTCCTGAATCTTCCTTTTGATTTCGTCGTTCTCTAAAACAGAGCGTCGATAGATCAGTTCATTGGGAAGTGGCACACCTGGGGTCAGATCGATGGGGTGCTTGAATTGACCGTACATAGGTACCCATGCAAGTGAGGTGAAGATGTTCTGGTACTCCTCCACGACCTTTTCCATTTGTTGTTGTCGTGCGGAGGAGCCCTCTCTGGAGGTCGTGGCTAGATTATTCTCCTTTCCCTAAGGGCGGATCATTAGGAAAACAAATTTTCTGGTTTTGGAAATGAGCTTACTGCATTGTTTTTCAGTAACCAAAAATATATCGACGGGCGGTGGTACCTCTGGTATCCTATACAACCTATTTACCATGGTAACAATAACAACACGAGGTCGGGACTCATACACCACATGTCACTTCCAAAAGTATGTTTGGCCTAATAATACATCACAAACATCAAGAGGAGCAATGTCACATAATACCTCATCAGTGAAGGGCTTGATGTTGTAGGGAAGGCGACACTGCTAGTTGACGCAGAAATATTGTCCTTGGTGAAGACACCTGATAGTGTACAATTGTGGGTATACTATGGTCAACAAGCCAGATTGCCTCACGATCTCTGCTGAAATGAGGTTCTTTTGGCTCCCACTGTCGACAATGAACTATAGCGGGTAACCCTTTAACCACATCTAGGATTGAAAGAGATGCTCCTCCTCCTCTGGATCTTTTGATTCTTCCTTTTGGATCTTCGTGGTGGAAAAAGTGGCATTGGGCTCCGCATCAATAATCTTCTTTGCTCTGTGATTCTCCTTCTCGGGTTTTGATTCAGTGTCAGAGCATGCATCTGATTCAGATGCCCTCATCTCGACTACTAGTGAATGTTTGGCCTGACACTCACTTGTGTTGTGAGTGGATCTCTTATGGAACTCACACCACTTTCCTGTGTCCTTCTTAAGCTTCGCGTTGTTGTTCTTTGCTTGTGTATTTTGCATGTTTTCTTGAGCCTCCATGCCTTGGCTTTGTCCTTTGTTATGTGGTTTGGGGGAACCTTTCACTTGCTTTTGATTCACAGATCCAAATTCTCACTTCTTCTGTTTGAATTTATGCTCAATCTTGGCAGCATACCGGTATGTCGTACGAAGCGAGATGTCGAGGAACTCAAATTCCTCCTAAATGTATCTGCGTAGACAACTATAGTACATCAACACCAATTTTTTCTTCAAATCTTTGATACCCAACTTTTTGCACAGGGTATGGAAGATATTCGTCAACTCATGCACATCTTGATCCCTTTGCTTCCATAGCATAGTCCATTGTATGTACTTGTCCTCATATCTCCCCACAGGATAATATTGTTCCTTGATGGTGTCTCAGAAATAATTCCAAGTGGGTATGGCCAAGAAGAGAGAGGGTTCCTCCTCATCCTTTTTCTCACAGTAGGTTTCCCACCATTCCTTGATATGGGGGGCAACTTTGAGTAGTGAAAAAATAATCTTCTCCCAGTCGAAAAAGTCATGAATCGAGAAATATCCTTCTAATAGATTCAACCATATATCTACGATGTCTACATATATTTGTCCATCAAATATGGGAATGCCAAATTTTACTTGTACCATAAAAGGGGTTACGCATCTAGAGTGGTTGTTGGATGCAGATGCACCGCCAGTGGGAAATCATTGAAGGATGTGGGTGAAGTTATCCATCATCGCATTCCTTTTTTTTTCAAGGGCCTCCTCAAGAAATATTTTGATAGGATATCCTTCTCCCTCGTCTTTGTTTTCATCCCCCATGGGCGGACATCGAGGCTTGTGAGGTTGATCTTGCAAAGGTTCAAATAGATCGAGCCCTAACTTCTTATACCCCGACCTCGTTGGGGACATGCAAAGAAGGATCGATAAAGAGCATACCGCTCTGATACCACTGATTTGAATAAATGCAGGAATGGAACATAATACACAAATAACCATGAATACAAAGATGTATCGGAAATAACACTTCATTTCATTAATATCAAAGAACTGAAATTTTTTTAGAGACATAATAGAAATAAGCTAGCTAGGGCACTGGTATCTTATCTCTGATAAGATATGTTGTGGCTACAGGCCTATGAACTCTATCTTACAATGAGGGTCAAAGGCCTATATGTTATTGAGAAACAATGGAAACCCTAAACATCCACAAACCTAACCCTAGGAGATGAAACACCAAAATATGGGCCTCATCAGAGCAAATTGGTACATCAATTTCCCGAGGTCGTAACTTCGGAATATTATCTATGTTTGACGCATATGATACATCGTTAGAAATATCTATCTGAGGACTACAATATTTAATAGTGAAAATCATGGTCTGGAATGGATTAATATTCATCAATTGGTTGATGCCCAAAAAACGTCGTTTAGGGCCTCAAAATGGCTCAGGAAGTTCAGGACCCGAAAAACTGCCAAAAATAGTAAATTGTGCTACAATTAAGGAAACTGCAAAACTGAAAGAAACAATGGTGGGGGTCCAAGTGGAATAGGATGTTGGCCACCAATATCCACCTGGATCATGTCCATAAATAGTTTTTATTCCTTACACTTGTGCCCAGGAAAATATTTTTCATCACAATTATAGCAGAGACCCTTCAGTTAGCATTCAACCATTTCAGCCCTACTTAGATTATGTACCTTGAGGGGAGTGACAAGGGGGTTAGGATTAGTGGTTCGAGGGAAAGGAACAGAAGGGGGTTTTTTTTTCTGGGAAAAAACAATGTGTTGGGCCTCTTTAGTACATTTAGTAGATTCCAACCAAGTTGAAGGGCAGGCCATGAGAACTTGGGATCAGATTTCATCCTTGATACCACTTACAAATTATTCATGGAAGAACACATATGACATGACCTCTGTTTGAAAGGGAAAATGAACAAAAGTAGTGATGAAGTCTTCCACTATGCTTGACTATTTCAACTTGGTCAAATGATCAAGATAGTGGGTATCAATATCAAAGTGGGCATAGAGCACAAAAGCAAACTAGGTCCAGTGTAATGACCCTTAATTATTAAGAAGATTAATTTAATAAATAATCCTAAAAAATTAGCTAAACTATAATTAATTATTAAATAACCTTAACTAATTATCTGTTATTAATTAATTATTTTTAATTATGATTAGTTTAAGTATGATTAACTCTTTAATTAAGGGTTAATGATTAATTTGATTATTAATTAATTAATTGATTAATTAAGTATTAAA